>JAQJVL010009883.1:0-14398 GCA_035578905.1 Stictocephala bisonia | reverse complement strand
GACACTCTCTTACAACCCCATTTGTGCATCTTGGGTTGCAATCTTTCCAGGATACTTGGCCTGTTTGGCCATGATGTTTTATTTTGGGGAAGTGGAGCTCATAAAAATAATATTTTCTCATATGATTCCTGTGATGGCATATTAAGAATCAAGAGAATAATACCTTTAATTTGATTTACCACTTGGGTGTGTTAGTTTATCTTTACTCATTTTTGAATTTTTGGGCAAGCTTATGTTTTTCGGGGGACAACGCTCATAAATGTTGTCTCATTCAAAATATATTAGTATATTCAGATGAAGGAGAAATACTTTTAGTTTGATATCCCATTTTGATGTTTTTTTTTCTGTTTTTGGAGGATTTTTTTTGTTTTTGAGGTTTATACCTTATTGTTTGCCCTTTCCCAAATATGGTGGTTTATTTGTATTTAGAGGAAAATGCCTTCAATTTGATACCAATTTCAATAATTGGTCGGTAGCGTAGTTGGTCCAATCCCAGCTTCATGTGCTAAAGGTTCTCAGTTCGATCCCAATCAGAGTCAATACATTTTGAGGAGGATCAGCTGATAACCACCGGCTGTTCATTTGTCATTGGTCTATTAATTAATGACACTTTCTAAGGAATAGTCGGCCTTAGTTTGTAAAAATCAGTACATTCGCTCATCTACACTCATCACACTCATTCGAAATCCATATTCGCCCATATCTTGACGATCGGCGTCTTATGAATAAATAAATACTCCGTTTGAGATGCAGGAGATAATTTTTTTGGTTTTTGGGTCATAACTTATAATATGTGCCCTTTTCAAAATCTGAAGGTGTATTTGGATTCAGGAGAAAAATCCTTTAATGTGATACCCCATTTGAGTGGATAACATCAGTATTGAAAAATTTAATGTTTTCGAAAATTGCTTTTTTTGGGCCTCCAATAACCCAAATTTTTGAAGTTTTGAGCTGAAATTTGTGTATAAGATACACTATTGCTATGTTTGCAGACTTGACAAGTTTTGAACATTTTACTCAAGTTTTTCCGAGTGAGGTCATAAAAACGTTTTTGCGATTTTCCCATAAGAAATACTTTGAAGCCATTTTGGAGTCAATAAAGTCTTCTATATTGTTTATGAGTGAAAAAAGTAATCTTTTGTTAATTTCCTTGGAGGTATGAGATTGAGAGCTTCAATTCAAGTATACACATGATGGGGGTAGGACGCTGGGAAGTACCTCAACATATAGTTTCAGTGATTGAGATTTTGCTTTTCGTAGGATTTTTTTTGGAGCATAGGCCCTATAATATTTGCCCTTCTCTAACTCTGATAATATATTTGGATTCAGGAGGAAAATAACTTTGATTTGATGCCCCACTTAAGTGTATAATGCCAGTATTAAAAATGTTTATATTATCAAAAACTGTGGTTTTTGGGCCCCTGATAATCCAAATTTTAAAAAGTTTTTAAGCTGAAATTCATATGTTTTGAACATTTTACTCAAGTACTTTTTGAGCAAGGTAAAAAATGATACTTTTTTGCAATTTTTCCATAAAAAATACATTTGGGCCATCATTTAAAAAAATACAGGGGCCTAAAAACGCAGCCATCCTGTTTATGAATGAGTAAAGGTTTAAGACTGAGAGCTTCAATTCAAGTATACACATGGTAGGGGTAGGATGCCGGGAAATGCCTCAACATTTAGTGTAAGTGAGTGAGTCACTATATTGAGCTTCATAGTATTTAGAGACTAGGGACACCACTGCACACTAAGCGTGTTTGAACTCCGTCGCTTGCTACGCTAGGAGGGAAGCTCGGCTGCTGCCTCGACTGGGAGCTCTGCCTTTAGCCCTTTGACCACTCGTGGTTTAGTGCCATGGGTATTACTTCCTAGCAGTTAAGTTTGGTGATTCTGTGAGGAGTGTTTCGTCGCACACCTCGGTCCACTTTGCCTGGGCAGCGGATAGCCAAGTAAGGACCAGCTAGTCGCACGGTCTCTTCGTCGATAAGCATTGGTGCAATAGGCGTCGGCTCAGGGATACCTTTCCTTCCTTATTAGTGGGTTTACTGTGTTCTTTCGTAAATTCACATACGTTTCTCCCTTCGTTTTATTCATACATACCATGCTCTGTCAGTAAGGCTGTTCTCATTCCTTATTGTTAGATTGCTATCCCTGCTAGGCTTCTTTTGCCCTGCCTGATCCTCCCACACCCTTTCTGGCCCCATCCTTTGGGATGGGGAAGAAAGTGGTCTCTTCGGGAGCCAAATCTTCGCCTCCTAGCCTGCCAGGCCCTAAACCTAACCGACCATCTACCTCCCCGGCCTTATAAGGTCAAAATCTGGCTCCTTGCCATCTCCGAATTTCCTCCACGACCACCTAAACATTCCCGTGCCCAAACCACCACACCTCCGCCTGGAACCCTCCAAGTATCATGTCTCAACCAAACCTCCCCAACCCTGACTGGCACAAGCTACTCTCACCCACTTCCTCATCTGCCTCTTCTTCGCCCTGATCAACCTCGCCTTTGTCACCTCGCCCCCAGTCTCCAAACCCAGTACCTGGACATTCCTCCATCTGGTTCCCGGTCCTTACCACCTCAGTTACCCAACCTGTTATCCCGCAAGCCCACCCTGAGGAATCTCCTTGCCCCACCCCCCCTGTACTCCCTCCAACCGGGTGACCATCCGTGGCCATACGATTGGCGGGATCAACCCGTTCCATCTCCTGAAGGTTCTCAAAACCTGCAGTTCCCTCCACCTCAGAATTTCTTCTGTAGGAAGAATTCCTCCACCCTACTGGTATTCTCCAACCCTAGTGATGCCTTGAAGTTTGTTTCCAAGGCACCCGCCACTTCTACCTTTGGCATGAACTCGTCTTACAAGTTTACACCACGACCCTGCCAGTTCAAACCCGCCACCCCAGCAGCCCCTCCTCGCCATGCCCCTCTCAACATCGTTGTTCGCACATTCAAGTTGAGTTAGGGGACGACGAGTTCCTCTCCGTCATTCCCAAATCTCAATCCTGCCCCAGCCCCGGCTTCACCCGTGCCTGACGCAGCATCGGCCAGTGAGGGTCGCCAACTGGCTTTGTGCTTATCTTCTCATCCTGCGAGTCTTGTGTGGTGACCATCCTGGAGCAAGGCCTGTGTGTCCTAGGAAGGACATATAGAGTTGAACATTCCAGGAACAAACTTGTCCGCCTCTGCCTGAAGTGCCACCTATACGGTCATGGACCGGGAGTGTGCACCTTCCCATCTCCTCTCCACCACATATGCGGTGCCACCCATGAAGATACAAGGCAAACACCTACGTGCTTGCACTAGGACCACAACCTTTCAAAATCCTTCTGTGCCACGTGTAATCGCTTCGTCCATTACACAGGGCAGCGTCCCTGATACCAAAAAGAACCCTCACCAGCCCTGACTTCCATTAAATTTCTTCAGGCCCCCGTACTGTACCGGGTCGTTTGACCGGTACATTTCGTTACTTTTCGTCGTGGTCTGCCGGGCTGCCTGAGACCGCTCGTGCCCGGCGATTCGCTTGCTTTGGTGGGGGGGGGGATGGGTCTCAATTGGTAGCAGAGCGTGGTTGCCTAAAAAAAAAAAAAAAAAAAATTCTCTCTTGGTGGTTGGCGGTGGGTGTTTGCCTATTAGTAGGTCGTGGTTGGCCGACCTACCGTCAAGGGGTCTTGGTAATGCGTAAAGAAAAAAAAAAAAAAGAAACAAATAAATAATTATTTAAAAACAAAAACAATTAGAAAACCAAATAAATAATTTAACTTTAACTTAAAAAAAAAAAAAAAAAAAAAAAAAAAAAAAAAAAATTGGTTACTTTGTTGAATGGGTTTCATGGGTGGATTGGAGTGTACGGCGGTGGCTCGGTAGGCTGAGGGTTTTTGTTCGTCTTGGACCCTGGAGTTGTCGTTTTTTGTGTATTGTGGAGATTTGTTGCGTTCGAGATGGCCTATCTGCAGAATGTTGCGCTCCTAGTGAAGGAGGAATTGATTTTCGAGTTGAGGGCGCGTGGTGTGACTCCGGAGGGTGATGTTTTGAATCTCCGGAGGTTGCTGCGAGAGCAGTTGTCCGCGGGTACGGCGGTGGATTGGTCTGATCTACTGGAGGTTGGTGATGAGTTGTTGGTTTGTAAACGGAAGGTGGAAGATTGGGAAGGGGAGTTAGAGGATTTGCAGTTGGAACCTCCAGTAGGTCGTGACCGGGCCTGCCGTCTTGCGCGTTTGGGGCATCTGCTTGCCCGCTTACGTATGGTCAACCGGGCACCGGGGTTGGAACCGTCGGATAGGGCGTGGATCCTGGAGAGTTTGTCTAGGCTTGAAGAGATTTTTCAGGCACTCTCCGGTTCCACGACTCCTACGGGTTTGGGTCAGCGGCCTAATGTCTCGCTGTCGCCTAACGTGTCGAGGCCGCAGGCTGAGACAACGGCTCTCACTGTGCCTGAGGCTCCTTCTGAGCCTGCAGGCGTTTCTGTTGAGGTCGCTTGTGGTTCGGCTCCAGCTGCCGTTCCTTCTGCTTCGGCTCCTTTGAGTTCACCTTTGCTTCTGCAGCTGAGCTACCACAAGCTACCTAACCCTCTCACGCCCATGATCCAGAATCTCCCTGTGATCGATGGGATGGATCCTGAGGAGCTTCTGAAGTTTCTAGTGGCCTTTCTCAGACTTAGTGAGATGCCCGGCATGCAGGCTGGGGACTTGCTTCGTCTGATTTTCCCTTATTGCAGAGGTCCCGTTGGGGAGTTGCTGAGTTCTGTCTTGGCCAGTGATGCTTCCGTGGACTCGTTCCATCAAGAGTTACTGTCGTCGTTTCTTCCCATTCGACTCAGGGAGAGGATGGTCATGGACAGATTTTATCGGTCGCAGGGTAGGGGCGAGTCTCTGGCAGCCTATGTCTCTTCAGTAAAGGAAGCTCGTCAAGCGTTGCGCCTCACACTTTCTAAAGCTGAAACCGTTCGTGTCATCCTGGATGGAATTTCTCCTGAAGAACGGTGTAGGCTAGTTTTTGCTGGTGTGCCTTCGTCTTTTCGGGAGCTGCATCAGCTGTGCATTGTTTCGCGCAGCGTGCAGTTCTCAGACCAGCAAGGGAGGGATTATGAGAGTCATCGTGCTCTCCCCACCCGTCGACCGGCTATGTCTTTAGGTGTGAGTCAGCCAGTGGAGGGTCGTGGTTCTCGGCCTCCTGTTGTGTGTTTTGCTTGTGGCCAACCTGGTCACATTCATCGTGACTGTCCACGTGCTCGAGGTCGTGGGGCGGGAAACGCTCAGCGCGGGGGGCTGCCTCCACAGTAGCTCCCCGCGTTGTTGCGAGTGACCGTGGCCATTTGCCTCTGATACGTGCCCATAGCAGGAGTGTCGGGGATTTTTCGGGCCTTGCTGGCATGGCTTCCCTGGGACTTAGGGCGGTCACCTCGGTGTGTCCTGGCGTTTGTGTTTCTTTTGGTGGTACGTTGTGTCAAGCCCTTCTTGATTCTGGTTCGGCATGCAGTATCATCAGCCTTTCTCTTTTTGAGTCCCTTGACGCCTTAGGACTTGTCAGGCACACCGAGCCTTCTTCTGTTACTTGCTGGACGGCATCCCAAACTCCTTTACCTATTCTTCTGAAGGCGTCATTACATTTTAAGATCGAAGGATTTTCCTGGAGGTGGGGTTTTCTTGTTGCCAAGGACCTGGCGGTTTCTTGTATCATAGGGGCAGACTTTATCTCTAAAAGTGGTATGGTGCTTGACCTCCAGAAGCGCCAGATGTTGTTCAAGTTCAATCGGCGAGTTTTGGTGCCTCTAGTAGGTGATTCTGACTGCCCTCCTGCAGTCAGAGAGGTGGGTTGTGAGCCCGAACAACCGAAGGTGGATCCAGTTGGTCATCTCCCCCCTGAGCAGGCGGAGGCCATTAGGGGGCTGTGTTTGCGGTTTCCTGATGTGCTTACGCATGAGCTTGGGGTCACTTCTCTTCTGGAGTATGAGATCCACCTCACCAATTCTCAGCCAGTTAGAAGTCATCCATACAAACTTGCTCCCCCAAAGATGGAGGTTATGAGGGCTATGATTGAAGATCTTCTGAGCAAGGGTGTGATTGAACCGTCTCGTTCCGCTTATGCCAGTCCAGCTTTTCTTGTGCCCAAGCCTAATGGTAAGTCTAGGCTTGTGATGGATTATCGGAGGCTCAACGCTAAGGTCGCTATTGACTCGGTACCTCTGCCTGATTTGCATTCTGCGTTTGATTGGTTCGGTAAGGCTAAGTTTTTCAGTGTTTTTGATTTGAACCAGGCCTACCATCAGATTCCATTGAAGAAGGAATCACGGCCTATGACTAGCTTCTGTGTTCCCTGGAATCTTTATCAGTTCACTAGGGTTCCTATGGGTCTTGCTGTGGGTGCCCGACTCTTACTCGTCTGCTTGATTCCATCTTCCATGATGTGAAATTCAAGTTTGTCTTCAATTACCTGGACGACCTTCTTGTCTACAGTGAGACTTTCGGGGAACACATGCAACATCTGGAGGAAGTTCTTGGTCGCCTTAAATCAGCTGGCCTTACCGTCAATCCAGAGAAAGTCACTTTTGCTCGTCCTGAGATTTCTTTTCTGGGTCATCTGGTATCTGCTCGAGGCGTCTGCATTGATCCTGCGAGGACCCAGGGCATTCGGGATTTTCCTCCTCCCAGAGATGCTAAGGGGATTGCCCGTTTTGTGGGGATGGTGAATTTTTACCGTAGGTTCATCCCTAACGTGGCCGAGCTTGCTGCCCCGTTGAACGAGTTGCGGAAGAAAGGTGTCCCTTTTGTGTGGGGCCAAGCTCAGCAGACTGCCTTTGATGCTCTCAAGGAGGCTATCATGCAACCTCCTGCCCTGCGTATGCCTGATTTCAGCAGAGAATTCATTCTTCAGACTGATGCCTCCTCCTCCGCCATTGCTGCTGTTCTTTCTCAGGAGTTTGATGGGGTCAGGCAGCCCATCGCTTTTGCTTCGAGGACGTTGTCTCACCAGGAGAAGAAAGCTTCTTCCATCTATGAGTTAGAGTGTCTGGCTGTTGTCTTTGGTACGGACAAGTTTCGGCGTTTCTTGGAACACGCTGAGTTCTTGCTGGAGACGGACAATCAGGCACTGTCTTGGCTTCTTGCCCATCCCAGACAGCTTGGGAAAATTGGTCGCTGGGTGGTCAAAATTTCTGCTTTTAAGTTCCGAGTCCAACATCTTAGGGGTACCCAGAATGTCATCGCGGATGCTCTTTCCCGCATGTATCACGAACCCAGTGATCCACCGACTGAGGCTGTTGCTCAGTGTGGTGCTGTTCTTCTGGATTTTCCTCTGGCTTTTGACGACCTACTGTCCCATCAGCAGAAAGATCCTGAGCTGTCAGCCATCTTAGGTGAGCTTCAAGAGGGAGGTGCCCACCCTCCCTATTTTCTGTCCAAAGGGGTACTCTTTTGCCGTCCTCGACAGAGGGGTGAACCCCGTGTAGTGCTGCCTAGTCATCTAGTACCGATGGTCTTTCAGTATTTTCACTCTTCTCTTGTGGGCGGTCATCTTGGCATTCATAAGACCATAGCTAAGATTATTTCATCTGGAAGGGCATGGACCGGGATGTTGCTGGCAGAGTGCGGGCTCTTCACCTGTGCTCTCTCAGCAAGCCTAGTCAGAATGCAAAGTTAGGGTTGTTATCTTCTGAAGTGGCCGAGCGTCCTTTTGAGAAGGTGTTCATCGACTACGTGGGTCCTTTTCCCGGTAGCAAGTCAGGTAGCTCCTACCTACTTGTTTGTGTGGATGCTTTCTCGAAGTTCGTTTGGCTTTTCCCACTTCGGAGTGCTACGGCTAAGCTCACCATCCGTGCTCTCCAGTCCCAACTCTTCCAGCACTTTGGTGTGCCTTCTACTCTTGTGTCCGACAACGGTAGCCAGTTTACCTCACACGAGTTTCGTAGGTTCTGTTTTGGCAATGGTATCAGGCATGTGACTACCTCTCCTTATTACCCACAGCCTTCTCATGCAGAGCGGTTCAACTGCAATCTTCGGTCTGCCATTATTACTTTCCATGCTGAGAAGCAGAACACCTGGGATGAGAGTCTCTCTTGGCTCCAGCTTGCTTTCAATTCTTCCAAGCATGAGAGTCACAATGCCACTCTCTTCGAGATTCTACATGGCTACCCTCCTAACAACCCTTTGTCCAACTTGTGGAGGCTAGAGGATCTTCTACCTACGCCAGGTGCCACTGACGTAGTGTCCATGTGGCGGGCTGCTCGGCGCAACCTGCTACGTGCTAGAGAGAGAGTAAGGAGGAGATATGATAAGGGTTGTACTCCTAACCCTTTTCAGGTTGGAGATCTGGTTCTTTGTCAGGCTCACCCGGTCAGTTCGGCCGCGGAACGAAGAGCTGCAAAGTTGTGCTATCGGTGGTCTGGTCCCCACCGCATCGACAGGTTTTTGTCACCGGTGACTGCTCTGCTGGTTGATCCCCAGTCAGGCAGGGTGTTCAGGAAAGCCCATGTGTCCCAGCTTAAGGCTTTCCGGGGAACAGTTGATCCAGGAGTTGGTGTTCCTGGGGGTTTCTTGGGGCAAAGAGATTGATCACCTCTGCGCCCTAGGTGGCTGTTCTGAGAGAGTCTCCTTCTCTCTTTTCTTGTCGGGCCCGACAGTCAGGGTAGTTCGCTCCCTGTTCGAGGGGTTTCCCCTCTTAGATTCTCTTGGGCGTCCTTGGAGCACCACTCTTTGGAGGGTTCTTCTTCCTCTTCTGTTTGGTTCCCTGAGGGACCGAGTTTTCTCCCCTGCCTGGGTGTGTTGAGGTTTTGCAGAGGGAGGTTGTACCGGGTCGTTTGACCGGTACATTTCGTTACTTTTCGTCGTGGTCTGCGGGGCTGCCTGAGACCGCTCGTGCCCGGCGATTCGCTTGCTTTGGTGGGGGGGGATGGGTCTCAGTACCCACCATCAACCCCTGGAACCCCAACTGGCATTGCAGACTTCCCCCACATTGCCCCGCCAACCGACTTATGCGATCCTTCACCGGACCCCGGCGACTCTGAATCCCAAGCGCCTTCTCAACTTAGTAACCCTCTCTCTGAGCTTCCCCCAACGTTGTCACCACCGACGCCCTATACTTCTTACTGGAGATACTCCTCACTGTCATCAGTGAGGATTTCAAGAGGACGATCGACTCCCTGACCACTATTGTCCTTGTCACCATATCTCCCAGGGTGAATGAGTCCATTAACCGAGTTTCGAAGTCCATTTTTGTCATGCGTACTACCTTCTATTCAGTACGTCCCAAACCTTACCCTCTTTCATTCCGCCACCACCTATCTTGAACCTTCTTCATGTTAGCCCCGGACGGCCTTAAGCGTCTGCCACATAAACTTCTGCTCCTTCTTCAATATACGCTCTGGCCTCAGAGACGTCATAACCGACTAGTTACTTTTGGCTTGACGTATTTACTTTTGATAAAACTTATCTTGCCCCTACATCCGCTGCATATGTCCCCAGGTACTTCTTCATCAGGAGAGACCATGCCCGGAAGAGTAGAGGTTTGGCTAAAGCCTATCGCAACAGTCTTGACGTTGCCCAGGTTCCTCTACCCAACAACCCCAGATTTGCCCTCTTGTGGCTAGGATAAGTCTTCCTAACCAACTCACCATCCACCTTGTGATTTTTCAAACATCCCCTTTCCTACCAGAATACGCGCCTCCTGGCACATATCAGGCAGCCACAAGACGGCCTCATTGCTTCGGCAGACCTTAACTGCCACCACACGACCCTAGGTAACAGACTTATTTCCCGGGGAGGCAGGGCCCTTGTCGCTCTCTAACCCCCTTCACCCACTTTCCTGTCCATGAGACGGATGAGTATTAAGTGCAGTGTCCGTCGGGGTTGGCACACAAAGCGTGTAGGTACGTCCCCTAGTAGTATATAAATATATTTTTGTGTTGTGTGACGTTCACTTGAACAGTATTTGTACCAACACGTATTATGCTAATAAAAGAAAACTATTTTAAAAATAATATACTAGAGAGTTAAATAATCTTTGATAAATGAATACAAACCTCTATAAGAAAAGCAGACCCCACGTTAAAAATTCAGTTTCGCACAGAGGTGGTCTGTTAAAAGGCTAATAGATTGTGTGGATCGTCTTTTCCTTTCAGTCCACGTGTGTCAAAGAGTGTATCGACTATATCTGTATTTGTCACACCGTCTGCAGACTATCTCTATTTATCTCGCACTGTCTTTACTTAGAGCAGAGCACTCTCTCGGCGACTTAATAAACCTAAAGGAAACAGGCTGACTGTTCACCATAAGGTCTTTCCTTTTTAAAAGAGATTTGTGTTCATTGCTATGATAAAAGCTACACAAAAAAATTTCACTCACAAAATAAAGTTTAAATAAAATTCTGAGTGTTTGTTCAAAGCCATCTATATTTTGCCATTGTTTCAGTTTTAGAGCCACTTTTTGTATTTATAGTAGATTTATTCTTTTCCCCCTAACTAAATGTTTGATTAAAAAAAATTTGTTACATTTTTGTTAAAACAGGAGAATTAACAGCTGTGTGTCATTAGGAAATCTGCTTTATCGCAACTTCTTTCTTACTGTAGATAACATAAGTAGGTGGACAGTTTTGTAACTTTGATCTGATTTTGATACAGAATTATAGAATAAGTTTTTGTAGTGCTAACTTGTGTTTATAATACGAGTGTCTTTTTATCTATTGTCTATGCCTTGGATATTTAAGTGATGTATCCGTACAAAACATGATGCAGCTATTGTCTGAGCCTTTATTGCATTTATAATAAATCCATTTTTCTTAAATTACAGGAAAGATTTTTAGATTAATCATTAGTAGTATACAGTAAATAATAACGCAAAATGCATTATTTCATAGAACTTTCAATAAATTAGAATTTACGATACACTTAATGGATTACCATAAGATTGTTAATTTAATATACCAAATTTGTAATTTCACATCAGCTACATTTACTATTCAAGTTCCTTTACATTTAACCTAGTTTATTATTAGTCTGACTTGTACAATATATTACTATGCTTAAACAAAGAAAACCTGTATTGTCTTTACATGGAAATACAATGGCTTTGCTATTTCTCATGACTTTATTTTTATTTTTCTTAAGGTGACCGTTTTGCTCCTGGAAAAACACCAAAAACGTAGATTTCTATTTCAGTTATTTGGTTCGTAATAATGATTGTATCTCAAAACTTGAAGTGTCATTTAAAGACCTGTTTCAATAGACCATAAGATGGTTTTTTAAAAAAATTAGTATTTTATTTATATATATTTTTAAATACGTAAAACTTTGATCATTCTTGACTATTTTAAATGTCATAATATCAACTAGATTGGACCTTTAGTAATCATATAGTGTTCACTATAACTCATTATGATAATAAACATAAACCTTATAGATGAAATACAATAACATCATGTTTTGGCTGAGGGCGGTAAAACTGCATGGCTACTATAGGACTGTCCTGGCCTGTCAACTTCCCAGCGGTTACTTGGTGGTTAGGGGTTTCCGTTTGGCCATCTTAATACATATCACTTGCTTTCTTAATTATCACAATAGGAAAACTATTCTCCCCGTTTGATAATTTTACACTAAAAAACTGTTGTAAACTGATTATCGTTAGTTCTTTACATACTTTCAACCTATCCCTTACACATTAAATTTGGCATATACACTGAATTAGGAAACTATTCTTTTAGCTACTTGGACAAAATTTTTTATTATTCTTAGTATTTTGTTTGAATTTTTTTAGTGTAAATTTTCAAAAGTAATTTCTGAAAGAAGTTTTTTTTATATTTTCAATATTTTTGTTCAAAAGTTAGGGTTTAAAAAACTATATGATCATTCAAAGGTAATATACATTTATTTTTACAAAATTTTATTGGTAAAGAAAATCTACTGGTAAACTGTAAATAGAAATACAGTCACAGCACAAAAACAGAACTAGTTAGTGAAATATTTTGGGGCCAATGGTTTTCCTTGTTTAGTAGTTACTAAACAACTGAATACACATTCTCATTTGATGTAGGCAGATGAGGTGTTGCCAACTGTAGAGCACTTGAACACTTCTATTGTATAGTAAAATGCCCTGAACTATTTCACTAACCAGTTTTGTTTTTGTGTTGTGAGAGTGTTTCTATATACAGTTTACCAGGTATTCTGCTTTTCTGGATATCTACTGGAAAATTTATTTAATACTAACTAATAAGAGTATATTATTGTTATATGAATGAATAGTTTTATTTTCAGAAAAACTTTATTGACTTAAGGTTCAAAATAACAAACCATACAAATTAGAATGCACAATATTTCTTAATCATTAACAACTGAGTAGATTTTAATTTTGTAATAACTGTTTAAAATTGGCAATGTTATAATTTTATTTATATAACTGTGTCTCTGAAATATAAGTCTGATGTTAGAAATGTCTGTGTGTTTATTATAGTGATTTAGTCTATTAATTATTGGACCTGAAGATTCTACAAGACTGTTTTCCAAATTTTTATTGAGCTTGTTGTGCAGCAGCCTAGAGTGGGAGGGAAGATTACAAATTGCCATAAGAATGAGAGAGAAAGCAAACCAGCACTGCGTTATCGGCAACCTTTGTCTGCTACAGGAAGTCTGACTATTTCCCATCTCTTTTCACTTCTTCTATAAGAATGTCTATTTCGTATTAATTGTTAAAACTAACAATCAAGGCCAGGATTTGAACCAGCGCTATCTCTAACCCAGGCACAAGGTCTTAACACCTTAGACCGCTCGATACAATAGAATTCTGTATTAAAAATTTAAAATCATGATGTTAGATATGTAATGCATAAATACCTAAACAGTGTTCATATAATTGTTAAAACTTCCATACTTAATTAACAAATTATATCTGTTTTATATAATTAGGTATAATTATTATAAATTATACCTGAATTCAGTATAATGTTTATTGTATTATTAAATATTAAACCTTATGTTCTCTGGCATTAATTGAAAGTAAAGACAACCAAGAAAATTATTCATGTCAAAGTAGGAACGAAATTAATATGGGTGCAACAGTGGTGATTCATCTGTATAGGAAATGAGGAACTTCCTACATCTACTTATGAAAAAAATCGAACACGAGAAAGTAATATATAATAATTATTTCTTTTCACAACCTGATGGAATATTGACTATGGGCTGCGCAGAAAGTGAATGCCTTGTGAGTGTATGTATGTAATATGCAACACATCATAGTAGTAGGAATTTAATATCCTTTCTCACTGTGATATTGTCGCAACATTCATTGGTCATAAAACAAGGTAACTAAAGAACAATAGGTCTAGGCGTGTGCAATGTTGCTACTATCCACATTCCTAACAAATATTACAATAATAAACATCAGCTAATATAATAGACTGTTAACACTTCTTCCAGACAAATGTTAGAGTAGGCTAAGAGCTCCTCTTCACTTCTCATCTACGTCGAGATATCAGTGGCTATGGGCCGAGACTAATTGTTTAGGCCGTACTCTGCGCAGGCTGACTGTATTTCTTACTGCATCGTCATCACTCACACACAGACAACAATTTACAACATTTTTACAATACAATTCCTTAAACAACAAGAATTATACTTGCCAGATTTCAATTACTGTTCCATGTTTAATATCAGAATGAAATAAAGAAGAAGACCAATCACATTAAATAAAAAAATATTCTAAATTACTATGAATTAAAATATGTTCAATATGTAATTTTGGAAGAGGATCATTAAAGATGCTTAGATATGAGACGCCGAAACAACCCTGTGCATATTTTAAAGTAAATATCATATGAAATGTAGGGTGAGTGTGGATGACGTGTAGTGTGGATGACCTGTGTAGTGTGGATGACCTGTGTAGTGTGGATGACCTGTGTAGTGTGGTTACTAACTGAACTTATGCTCAGGAAGAGCCATCTTTTTAAAGCCAGGGCAACTAAGGGCCCTACAGTTTTACGTGAAATTCGAACTACATAATATTGGTCTGATTTTCAGCTAATTGACAAACGTGATACTCATTCCTTCGCCTACACAATATCCGGACACTAACTGCCACCCAACATGACAACCCAGACTTCTCTAGTAGTGTCCTTGCTGATAGCAACTATTTTTTTTTAGTATTAAGAGGACCAAGCATAGAATCTATTGCCTACAATCTCCACACACTGTCCCTAAGCAGCTGGGTTACAGCACTTGCACTTGAGATTCTGCAATAATACAGACAGATAATATTGTGTTTCAGTGCTGTTAATAAATTGTACACATTAAATACAAACTTATGGTGCAGTTATTATATAGTAAATACTTAAAAGCAGATTCATTTAAAAGCAAATACGAATAAAATCTATAAATCGTAGAACTTAGGTTTAAGCGGCCGGTGTCATAACTAGAAC
>JAQJVL010009882.1:0-14400 GCA_035578905.1 Stictocephala bisonia | reverse complement strand
TTTTTAGATAAACGTAATGCTAAAAGTCACGTAATGTTAAGTGAGGTTAGGAAACTAGGTGAAAATGAAACAAGACATTTTAGCAGAGTCATTGTTTTCTGCTTCTGCTGAAAATACCAAGTCACAGACATCTGAATCTCAGGAATACAGCTCACAGGCAACCAAAACTGCTAATACTCCAGTTATTATTGATAGTTTAGTGGAGGATGACTCCCCCTCCAAAGTGAAAAATAGTAAACAAGGGAAAAAATCCAACAAGGATCGTATTTTCAATAACTCCAAGAGGGAATGGATTCAGGTTAACTATAAAAAGAAACGTGAGTATAACTATCAACATACTAAACATCATGCAAATAATAGGACCTATGTTCAGCGAAAGCCTTCAATTGAAGATTCAAAAGAGACAAGGTTAACAAATAAATTGCAGAATGGGACTACAACTGAATTATTAAATAGGACATCCTACAGTGAAGTGTTAAAAACCAATAACAAAATTAGGGTTATACATGGCACTAAGGAGATGAGTGAAAATACTACACTAAAACCGGCTAAGCGTTTGTTATGGCTGTTTTTATCTGGACTTGACCCAGAGGTTACTCTGAACACAATTATTGATTACCTAAATAGTATAAAGTGCTCTTCTCTATATCAGTGTGAAAAGCTTAGGACTAGGTTTAACAGTTATAGTTCTTTTAAGGTAGGTGTACCTTATGAATTAGGGGAAGAACTAATGCACCCTAATCTATGGTATGAAGGTTGTGTGGTTACAAAATACCGGCCTCCTAGAACTGGAACAACAAATGTAAGTACCGGTAATAATTCTTTTTTGTACCAAAACCAGCAAGTGACCAATGTAACATAGATCCCTTACTGCATGTTAAGCAGGGACTTACTTTAAATATAGGCATGCTTAATATACAATCACTGAGAAATAAACTTAACCAACTTGAGGCAGTTTTAGATCTACAGTAAAACCAACGGATATTTTGTGTATTAATGAACACTGGCTTTACAAAGAAGAGATAGCTCTCTATGTTCCCAAAGGTTTCATCTTGGCAGGATTTTTCTGTAGAAATTCTCCGTACGGTGGCTCTTCAATTATGGTGAAAGAAGAATTAAAATACGAGTGTATCGACATTTCTTCATTCTGTATGGTGTCTGTTCTTGAAGCTTCGGCCATTAGATTAAGTGACTGTAATATAGTAGTTCTTTGTGTATATCGTACCCCGGACTCTAACTTTAAGCAATTTATGGAAAGCCTTGAAAATTTATTATCCTATATCATAAGTAAACCGTTTAAGTACTGTATTTAGTGCTTGCAGGGGATTTAAATGTAGATATATTGAAAACAAAGGTGTCTGAAACTCAAGATTATCTAAATATGTTAAGATCTTTTGACATGTATTGCACTAATGTCTCCCCAACTATGTACAAAGCGTGCCTGGATAATGTAGCCACTAATATGTCTGCTGATATGTTGGAACTTTCTTTGCTAAAACAGGACATTATATCAGATCATGCAGGTGTTTGGGTTGGGATGAGACTTGTCAATAAAACAATACCTGGTCAAGAAAAGCCTAGCTCTACTAAAAAACAGCTAGCGGCTGATGAGAGGCGAGCTAAACGCCTTGTCTCTCAAGATAGGCTAAATAATCTGAGGGAGTGTTTGAGTGGTGCTAATTGGAAAGAATGTTACCATGCTGATAATGTAAATTCTGCCTTTAATGTATTTTTAAGTATTTTAACCATGTATTTTAATGTCTGTTGCCCAAAAATATCTGTGAAACAAACCAAAGAAAATAGTAGGCCTAAGTTGGTTTACTCATGAACTGCATAAGTTGCGTAGTCAACTCTTAGCGCTTTATGATAAATGGAAGCATACGGGGAGCATAGATGATAAGTATTATTTTAAACGCTTTAAAAAACATTATATCCAAAGTATTAATAAGGCTAAGATAGTTGCAAATGACAAATATATTGCTAACTCTAAAAATCATTGTAAAGCGGCCTGGACGGTTGCTAAGAGGGAGTGTAGGCTTGATATTGCGGCCAAACCTAAAATACCAATCTCGCCTAATGAGATGAATAATTTTTTTGTAAATGTCTGTGCTGGTGGTGATCAAGGTAATACCACAAGTGTTAATAGGGTAGAATATAATGAACTCTTATCTAATTGTACACATAGGCCTAATTTTGACTGTGAATTTAAATGGAAACCTGTTGATGTAAAAATAGTTAAGTCAGTTATTAGCAAGATGAGTAACTCACAGAGTGAAGATATTTATGGTATCTCGAATAATATAATAAAGAATGTGATGAATAAAATTCTGTTACCAATAACTTTTCTTGTTAACTTGGTTCTTGTACAAGGATGTTTTCCAGACTGCTTAAAAATATCCAAGGTCACCCCAATATTTAAGAAAGGGGATGTCCAAAACCCAGAAAATTATAGGCCTATTACAATTAATTGTTCCAATCTTAAGCAAAATAATAGAATCTTGTTTATTTAATCAGCTCTATGAGTGTCAATAACTCCTTGCTTTATAATTTTCAATTTGGTTTCAGGCCTGATCACTCCACTGCTAATGCAGTTGAAACAATTGTAGATTGTATATTAAATATCTTTGAGAATGAGCAAATTGTGGGTTCTAGCCTAGTAGATCTAAGCAAAGCTTTTAATACCGTTTCTCATGTGATTGTTCGTAAAAAATTGGAATTTTATGGAATTGTAAATAATGAGTTGAATCTAATAGAAAATTACCTTAACAATAGAAAACAAATGGTCCAGATAAAAAACAACTGTTCAGATTTCTGTGAGGTTCATGCAGGTGTTCCGCAGGGATCGGTTCTAGGTCCTTTTCTGTTTCTTGTTTTTGTTAATGACTTTAGCTGTAATGTTTCTTCGTTTTCTGTATTGTATGCTGATGACACTACGCTGGTCCACTCAGATGTTGATATTTTTAAGGTTAAAGAAAAACTCAATAGATCTTTAGAAGAAGCGGAAACCTGGTATTCAGCCAATAAATTAGTTATAAATAATAGTAAAACTGAGCATCTAATTTTCTCTCTAAAAAATCACTTGAACTTAGATGATGACTTGTTTAAACCTGTTAAGTTGCTTGGTATTTATCTGGATAGTAAACTCTGTTGGGATGTACATGTAAATAATCTATGTAAAAAATTAGCAAGAGTAACCTGTCTTTTAAGAAAATTAAAAAATTGTGTCAGTTTAGATGTGTTAGTTATGACATATTTTGGTTTGTTTCATACTCATTTGATTTATGGTATATGCTTATGGGGCAATTTAGCATCAGCAAAAAAAGCTTTTGTATGGCAAAAAAAAGGCGCTTAAGATTATAGCTGGATTATCCTTAACTGCCTCTTGTAGAAATATTTTCCCTCATTTTAACATAATGACACTTACATGTCTGTATATAAATTTTAATCTGATCTTTGTCAAGAAAAATATTGATGTTTTTTCTGATCAATGCTCTGTACATAGTTACAACACTAGACAAAGGGAGAATCTAACTAAACCTAACATTAGACTAGCTAAATATTATAAGAGTCACAAATACCAACGGCTCCTCTTATTCAATAAGTTACCACTAGCTGTAAGAGTATTACCTTTTAAGAGGTTTAGCATAGTTATATCAGACTGGCTCAAGAAAAAAGCATTTTATACTTTGGAAGAATACTTAACCTGTGATATGGGCCTTATGGACATTTTAAATTAGGTTAATAACATTAGCATGACTGACGATGCCTATTGTAAACCTATTGTTTATTTAATGGCAAATAAATATTCTTGATACAGCACAAATGTTACGTAGTGACCAAATGCTTTAAAATAATGATACCTCAAGAAATGTTTCTGTATGCTTTCAATCAGATCAGATAAATAGATAGCATGAGGGAACCAAACAACAGATGCATATTCTAACCTTGATCTAACCAACACAATACAATAAACAACATCTTTAAACTATTGACATTACTAAGAAAATTACCTACTCTTTGGATAAGCCCAAAGATAGAAAAAGAAGATTTGCAAATTTCAACTACATGATTATAAAAATAAAAAATAACATTTTGAATCAAAATTAACCCTAAGGTCTTTAACAGATGATTTGATAGAGAGAATTTATTCACCCATATTGTAATTATAGTGTACTAGGGGACACCCCTGCTCGCTTCACGTGCCAACCCTGTCACTTGCTGTGCTCATGACATGTTGGCCTTTAGCCTTTGCATGTAACTTTTGACTTCAAATAATTGTAACTAAACTGTATCAAGTAAAATCATACTATTTAAATTCATTAACAGTAGCTCACTCAATGCACTTGATTTTCACTTTATTTATAGTATAATAATTATAAACAACCAATGTTATTACTAAGCCTATTTCCAATGTTTTCATTTTATTTAACAGCTGATGATAACATAACTCACTGACAGACATGTATTTTCTCTTTTATAATTAACTTGTTATCACAGATAACTAAATCTACCCAGATAGCTAACTCTACCCAGATAGCTCAGTCCCATGCTAAAAAGTGTTAACAATTTTTTCATAGTGTGTCAACTGTCCGCTTTAAAGCGCGTCAATCGGCTGTCAACTGGGCAGCGTTACCAGATTGAACTTAATCAACTAACCATGTTAGAAACAAATATTACAATAGTAAATATCAGCTGATAATAATAATTTAGATTTAATACTTGTTCAGTGCGGCAACGTCACATCATAAATTCACGGTCGTGCAGTGCGTTTTGCCTACGAACTCCTTAAACAGCGTGTACGCTTTTTCCGTATGCTGTGAGCTATCTTGGTAGAGCTAGTTATCTGTGTTGATATTTTACTGTGCTGCTTTTTATGTTTAACCTATTAAATTATTTGGACCATTTAACATTTGTTTATCCCGCCAGCTGGTCAATTAAAATTATTCTCCATAAGAATAACATTGCAACTTTGACGCCGTGTAGGGCAAACACCTACGAGAAATAAAAAAAATCTAGCTCCGTTACGACTTAGAAATCAAAATTATCTTTTGAATAAAAAAAATTTCATCAAAATCGGTCAAGTAATAAGTTCAGAAAGTGAATGAACTAAATGGCCCGGTTGTTTTAACATATAGGATGACATTTCCTTGATTTTTCCTGGAGTAAGATACAATATAACACTTATTAATACGAAATTTCAAATTATTTCGGCTCCATGCTTATAGCCTGTTGATGTCAGCCTGCATTAAGGATGCATCATGGTGATTATTTACGCTTTAAGAGTTTTACGTCATCAGCATACAACAAAAACTGGCAATTCTTAATTAAGTTTTTAATGTTGTCAATGAACAAAATAAAGAGCAAAGGACCAAGGTTCACTTCGTTAAGGAGCACTATACTAGGATGTGAATTAGGCTGTGGTAAAATACCTTATAGAGAGTTTTAAATGGTGAAGGGCTTTATCCCTACAAACCAGAAAAAAAGTTCAGGCTTTGAATACTGAAGAATATCCTAGCCGCATGGAGTATTCTCGCTGGATTTTTCATAAAGATATTGAGAATACTAATTTCCTGGAAAAGGTTTTATTTACAGATGAAGCAATTTTCTCCAAAGAAGGTATGTTCAATCGTCGTCGCACATCACATCTTTGGGTTGCGGATAACTCAAATGCTATTGTCATAAGAGAGCATTAAGAAAAGTGTTCAGTGAATGTTTGGGCTGGCAATATTTGAGATCTTCTAGTAGGACACTACATTTTAGCTAACAGACTTACAGAAAAATGTTTCTTGAATTAATAGCAGATGTGCCACCTCATATCAGACATGATATATGATTTTAACATGATGGAACTCCAGCTCATTTTGGTATCAGCATCAGAGACTACGTAAATATTATAATTGAGCAGAAGTGGATGGGATATGGTGGACCATTACATCGGCCTACCAGATCAGATCCCCTGACCTCATGTCATTAGACTTTTTCCTGAGGGGCACATGGAAAAACTGGTACACAGCACACCACTGGATAATGAAATGAACGTTGTCAGCAGAATTGTAGAAGCTGCAGTAAGAATTCAGAAATGTAAATATTTTTTTTCCCTTGATCTGTAGTGTAACGTTGGAGACTACTGTGCAATCATGTTGAAGCACATCACTTTGAGCAACTGTTATAATTGTTTTGTAGAAATTTTTGTTATTCTATTTTATGAATAATTCATTTCTAATCAGCTGATCCATTGATAACGTGAAGTAGACATACAACACCTGATTAATGATGTGCATAGTGTCACATATGTGGTGTTAAACATTATTTTAGGTATGCGTTGTGGTATTATGGAAATTACATGGATTTATAAAAATTGTCACACCTGGATTATTTATTATTAAATCTTAGTAAATAAGGTAGTGTTTGATTTTTCTTTTAATTGTGCATTTCTTACCTTATAACTTTTTTATAACTATAACGGCTTTTGTGAAATTTGACATGTGAGAGTCTGATATTTAACAGTGCAACATGCTTAGTAGTCCGACACCGTCTGAATCACCAATCTAAGCAGTACTATGTACAGTGCAAACGTTTAATGTCTCAACAGAATTGACGCATCTCAAATAGTTTTGTTAGTTTCTTTCTAGTTGCGTTCAGTTGTTCAGTAGAGGCTTATGGGCAGTGTAGTACAGACGACACAAAGCGTAGACACAATTGAGAACCGTGAAGACGGAATATGTGATCAGCTGTGACAAACCTAAGTAGGCTGCAAATACTTTGATATGCTAGTGCAAGGAATGTGAACTTCACCGTAGTAATGTTTTAACGATGAAAGAAATTCTTTAAGAAAAATTCATCACCGAATCCTTGCGTAAAAAAGAAGCAGAAGACTATCACAGATTTTTTTATATTTACACTGTAGTATGTACTGTAAAAACTTTCTGAATCATTATTTAACCCTTTCAGTGCCAACCGTCCGGGTACCTTTATTGTTCAGAAAGTGCCAACATCTGGTAAGACCCGAACGTTTATAGGTGGTTTTCCCGGACTTTTTGTTTTAAAATTGTAATAAATACAATTAATCATTTTTAGCTTTGAAAATTGAATTAATATAATTAAGGATATACAATTTATGCACATTTATTATAAATAACACTTTTAAGTGAGTATATAGTTTATAAACATAATAATGAACACGGTACATCATGATCAAATCAGCAGCGCTCTCGGCCAGCTGTCTGTTGCGACGTCATTGTTGTTGTGTACTTTTGCATCATCCAAACATTGGCTATTTATGTTGTTTTGTGGTTATATTTGGATGTTTATAGTGTGTTAGAAGTCCACTTTCATGTGTAGTAAATCTAAGAAAGGCATATATAACAAGTGTGGCATACATATTATAAGTGTGATTTTCTAAATTTATACAGTGATTCAGTGATATTAAGTCAACATTTGATAGTCGGACATTTTTGATAATACACTCCACCGGTCCAGTAATTGTCAGATTGTCAAGATTCAACTGTAACTTAGTTATAGCAACAATATTGTATTCACTTATTTTGCCTAGTTAAGTTACACATTTACACTAAATTTGAAGTTTCTATATTGGATAGTTCTTGAATCATGAAATAATTTGTAATAAATACAGACAGACAGTAAACTAGTCACTAGACCCATGTTTATATTGTGGAATATGTTTGTCTTGACCTAAGGAACAATATTTGATTAAATGTTCCAGAGAGTTCCAGGACACACTATATATTTATTACTCATAGTCCTTTATTAGTTCTTAACATAATGAGTTAATCATTCATAATGATCAAATTAAAGCTTATTAAGTAAATTAATTGCAATAGTCATAACAAATAGTGTAGTGGTACACTTTAGGTTCAGCATAAAAATGAGAAATAAGCATCCAAGTCTACCTGGATAGTCAGCTTCACTGAACTCGTTTGAATTTTTGATGAGACACCCCTCCCTACAGAAAAGTAATACTTAATTGAGATGTTTGTACGAGCACATTGTTTTGAATATAATCTTTTCCCAGATAAATGATCTCCCGAAGCCGAGCTACATGCACAAGACTCTGGAAGAGCTAAGGATAGGATCCTTTAGCAATATTGAGACTGCTAGTCCTGACACCTCCATCATCCTGGCCCTGCGCAAGTTTGTGGAGAGGCGAGTGTCGGCTCTCCCGATGGTGGATAGTGAAGGTCGGCTCGTTGACATCTTTGCCAAGTTTGATGTTATTGTAAGTAGTCTGCTGTCACTCATTTATTGCTCTATTGTGTACACACTGTAGCTTTTTATAAGTTACAATACATTCGTTCTGTATCAATTAATGTAATCATTATTATTTATAAAAAAAAAAAAAGTACAATATCTGGTCTTGTTAAGTTTCAAAAACTTACCAACAGGGGCCATTTTAATACAGTGTACTCATTTCAAACAAATATTTAAATAGTCATATGTGTATGTATATATATATATATATATATATATATATATATATATATATATATATCATATGGTTTTTTGTCAGCCACCATTTGTTAATTATAAAGCTGCGATGTATATTTGGATAAATATTCAAATATCCAAAAGTCAAGATTATATATTCATTGATTATAAAATATAAAGTGATCTCCTGTCACAAAGCTAAGTTCAATTCATCGAGCCATCTAACACCTGCCTCACTGATTCTGTGTATGCTGATAAATCCCTCCGTAAAAGAGCGCAGGGGCACTCTGTAACTATGTGATCCATTGTTTGGATAGACTCACCGCAATCACATGACTGATCTACTGTCAATCCCAATTTATACTTCCAGTAATTGTATCTGCCAACGACAGTGCAGGAGGATTGTCACGATTTTGTGATTTCCCAGCTATGGCAGCTACCACAAAAATAGGACATGTACATTTGGCATTTGACGGGTAATATTTTAACACATTCTAACAATATCACTGTGTGGACAAAGATACTTCAAATTCACAATAAATGTTTAGCTATCATAAGATCACATTGTAATGGCCAGAAGTAACGGAAAAACTTATTGTAATTTTTATTTAGGCAGACCATCAAATTCAATATTTTATATCACCCTAAAACAATCCAATAATAAACATCCCTTTAAATTTCAAAATACTTTGTTCATAAAATGTTGTGGCATTTTGTTATAAAGAGTATAAAGTTTTATTTTGTTGTATTAAGTTCCGAGCTGTGACCGACATGACCTGGTTAAGCATGGTTGGTGGTTTCCCATCGTGTTTGTTTGCTTTATGGATCTCTTGATGCTTTAATTCTATCTTGATCTTCTTAGCAAAATCCTTGATCATCTCCTGTATATCTTCCTGGCTTCCATCTCTGGACTGTAGTAGAGGATCCTATGTATCTCCAGATTATATCTTCACCCATATTGCTTCATTTTAGCCACTTTCTCATTTAGAATTTTTACTGAGTCGCTCTGTGTTGTTGTTCTTTCTTTAATTGGGCTATTTCCTTTTGTAGGTATTTTCTTCTTTAACTTCTTTTAGTTCTTCATACTGCTTACTCATAAATTCCATGGCATTTTCATTATTTTCAACATAGTCCTTAACCTTCATTAAGGATTAAACGCTTTTCAGGATAGCATCCAGCACCTTCTGAAATCTTGGTGTGTGTTCTTCTACAGTCTTCTCATCTTCTTTTAGTACCAACGTACTGCCATGTCTTTCTACACTTTGATAAGTCTCCATTCCTCTTGGTCTTAGAACCTCAATTGCATACTGCAGTCACCTAAGTGAAATTTCTCTGAACATAACTTGCAAAGTACATATTTGGCTTCTGCAGACATTTCCCTAGCACAATGACCACATTTATCATCAACCTCATTTACCATTTTTACTCAATTATTAATCAGTCTAACAAAAATAACAATTTTATTTAAGAAATATTAGAGATTCATAACAAAGTCAACTTGCAACAAGTCAGTGCCAACAGCTGATTTTTCGGATGTTCCCAACAATTCAGTTATGAAAATGTGAATAACATTGAATTTTAGTTATAAGAGGCGTGCGTGTTTTTAAAGTAAGTACTATTTATAAATAGCTCTGTCTCAGCGCTGCGATCAATGTTTAGCGCATGTACACTGTGTATATTCTTGTAAAACCTGGGAGAAAACATAAAAAAAACAGGAATCCACACACAGTAAACTATGAAGCTCTACCGACTACGAATTACTATGATCCACTGATGATTAATGAAGAAGAGACTTACCATACAGAGATTAGTATGAATTGTAACTATAACTACAAAAGCAAGTCTGTAAAAGTCAAGCCAAGGAAACATTCCAGAAGATTTGGAAGAAAAATCAATTTGTCAATCTATTCTGACAGCCAAGGAAGAGATGTCTGGCAAAAGATGGATGAAATTAACAAGGAGGAGTTGAAAACTTTCGGAGTGGTCCTGCCAAATGCTTGCCTCACTCAGGTGATAGACTCAGCAATGCATTCCAAAGATGAAGTGGTGGTACTACTCGGGGGCACAAATGACACACTGAAGGGAGACTTTACTCAAATTTATAAAAACTTAGAAAGCAGGCTCTTACAACTAAGCAAAAATAAAACAGTGCTAGTGTGTACAATTCCCCAGAGATTCGACAAAAACCATAAAGATCCTATTCATGAACAGGTTTCTCTTGTGAATGGCTACATTAGAGAACTGGTGGCCCGAAAAGATAAATTATATTTAGTCGATCTTGACCAACTTAAGAGATCACACTTCAGTAAACAAGGGCTTCACCTTCATAGCAGAGGGAAAACACAATTAGCTCACAACATTTTTGATAACTTGGAAAAAATATATGTGTCAAGTAAAGAAAAAGATCTGGAATCAACAAAAGCCAATGAGGGACATAGCAGTATCTCCACGGAAGTGACAAAAACGACTACCACAAAGCTTACTAGTGCAAGACAGGAAGAAGACTCAGTAAGTCCAGAAGCTGCAAGACCAACATCACAGCAATGTACATCCACAGATTTCAATGAAGCGGGTAGCAATACTGGACATACAATCCCATTAGAACATTATGATGTACCTATGACAGCGCCAATGAATGACTTCCCACCTTTATTAATTAAGTCTACAACTAATTTTAATACTAATAGTAACTTATTTTCCAATTCCTGTACAGCTCCAGATGTCTCATGTTCCGAAATTAATGAAAATGTAATACCTTTTAACCAAATCAACAGTGTGACACCGGGTGCCTTGCCTTTAAACTCCCTAGTGGATCAGGTCCTACACCCCACTTAAATAATTTCAATAAAAACCAAAATAATTTAAAAATTTTTCATCAAAATATCAGGGACTTAAACTCCCGTAAAGAATCACTACAAATAAATTTGTCCGAATTAGATCCTCAAATAGTTGTACTAACAGAACACAATATGTCATCAATTGAACTTGAAAGATTCAATTTAGAAAATTACAACTTAATTTCATATTACTCTCGTACTACAACTTCTGGAGGAGGTGTAGTGATTCTGTCAAAGGGGGGTTTGAAGGGGAGGCATGTGGTTTACCCTGCCATACTAGAATTATGTGAAGACAAACTATTTGAATGTTGTACCACTAAATTTAAAGCAGGAAAGTTTAGTTTCATATTGGCAGGAGTATATAGGACACCTCAATTTAAAAATCAAGAGTTTTTAGAGAGATTAAATTTTCTCATAGAATTTCTAATAGGGAAAGACAAATATTTAATCATTACAGGAGATTTTAACATTAACATGTTAGATGAATCTAAAGAGACGAGAGATCTCAAGAACATTCTTAATCGCCATGGAATGAATTTTTTAATTGACTTTCCGACTCGGGTGACACAAACATCTAAATCCTGTATCGACAATTTTCTGACAAATCTTAATAATAAAAATGAAATCAAACTCTCCGGAATTATAACAGCCTTATCTGATCACGATGCACAAATGCTAGAACTTTTACAAATTCAAGTAAAAACTACACAACATTTAACATTTGCTGGAAGAAAATTTTCAATTGACAATATGGCGCTTTTCAAATCTCTCTTGGAAAAAGAAGACTGGCTTCCAGTCTTCTGTTCTCCAATTAATGAGAAGTATGATTGTTTTGATAGAATCTTTCAGTACTATTTCAATCTCTGTTTTCCCCTTGTGCAAATTAAAAAAAGAAATAAACAACAGACGTGGATCACAGAAGATTTAAAAGATGAAAAAAATGAAATTATACGTCTTAATAAATTGTTAAGGTTGATAAAATCTGATAGCCTTAAAAATGAAATTAAGAATAAAACTAAACAATACAACTCAAAACTATTAAATTGTAAACAAAATTATTTTGATACCAAAATTAAAAATTCTGAAAATATCAGCAAAACAGCATGGCAAATTATAAATAATGAAACAAAAAATAATAGCTATAAATGTGAAGGGAATCTTGTCTTAAAAACAAAAGATTCATCTATAAGTGATCCATCTCTCATTGCAAACTCCTTTAATGATTATTTTATAAATGTGACAGATGCACTGTTAAAAGACCTTCCTTCATATATATTTCAGTCAAAATTAGAGAACAACAACACGAATTTTCCCAAATTTCAATGTCCACCTTTGTGTGAAGTAGAGTTAAATCAAATTTTCGATTCACTAAAAAATAAATCAAGTAGTGGGTATGATGGAGTGCCTGTGAAATTGTTAAAATTTTCAAAATCCTCTTTAATTAAACCATTAATACACTTAGTAAATTCTTCTTTAATTACTGGCATATTTCCTGACAAATTAAAAATTTCAAAGGTCATTCCTGTCTACAAAAAAGACACCGTAACAGATATTCAAAATTATCGTCCGATTTCAATTTTGCCATCCGTTTCAAAAATCTTTGGAAAAACCATGTATAACAGATTAGTCAAACATCTAGAAGAAAATAATCTGTATGACAAGGAACAACATGGTTTTAGAAAAAACAAATCTACCATAACCGCACTAGTAGAATTCACTGAATCGGTAATAGAATCAATTGACAAAAATGAAAATGTAACAGGAATATTCATGGACCTATCAAAGGCTTTTGATAGCATATCTCATGAAATTTTACTTAAAAAATTACAAAATCTTGGTATCAATAATATTCACCTAAGATGGTTTGAGTCATATCTATCTATAAGAAAACAATATGTTGAAATATCACACACAAAAAATAATAGATTACAAAAATTTCAATCTAAAACCCAAATAGTAAAAAATGGGGTACCCCAGGGGTCAATCTTAGGTCCTTTACTATTTATATGTTATATAAAGGACATGCCAAACTGCCTCAGTGATCTTGAAAATGCCAAAAACCAGCTGTGCCTATTTGCTGATGACTCAAATCTTATTATATCTGCAAAAACAGAAGCTGAATTAGAAGTAACCGCATTTCTGGAACTCTCAAAATTAGAACATTTTTTCATCGACAACAAATTAATTCTAAATACCGATAAAACTAATTTTATTTCTTTTAATACAAAACAAGATAGAAAACGTTCAAATCCCAATATAGTAATAAACAATTCTAGTTTGGATCAAGTTTCTTACACGAAATTTCTCGGTCTAACCATAGACAACAACCTTAGCTGGAATCTACATATTGAACAGATTATTAAGCGAATCAATTCTGGGCTTTATGCAATCAAAAGACTCTCTTATCTATGCAGTTTGTCAGTATTAAAGATTGTTTACCATGCCCACATCCAATCCCACATTGCATATGGGATAGGAGTGTATGGAGGAACCACGAAAGAAAACTTCTATAAAATTCTAATTCTACAAAAGAAAGCACTACGAATAATGCTAAAAATGAATAAGGATGAGTCAGTAAAAAATATTTTTACTGAACTTAATATTTTAACAGTGCATAGTCTTTATATTTTAGAATGTGTCATGTATGTTAAGACCCACCAATCAAAATTCAAGAATCATTGTGAAAACCACCCTTATAATACTAGGAATAAGAATGAATTAATAATACCTAAACATAATTTAGAATTTTATAAAAAAAAAACTTCTTATGCAGGAATAAAATTTCTTAAATCAGTTCCAAAAAATATAACCGAAATTGAAGATATTAAGAAATTTAAAAACATGTTGAAAGATTATTTAGTGCAGAAAGCTTTCTATACTTTTGAAGAATTTTATCTATCAAAATGATGTAGACTAAAATAAAACCCTCTGATGTAACTTAGTTGTAGTGACGCTATTTATTGTACCATGTACATATTGTAAATAAAGATATTTTGACTTTGACTTTGACTTTGTATGTTGTTAAACTGATTGAAAATACTGCAGATTGTGAAGTGTGTGCAGTTGTACATTATTAAAATGCCGCCATTGATTAAGAATCCTGCTGACTCATGAAGTG
>JAQJVL010009881.1:0-14400 GCA_035578905.1 Stictocephala bisonia | reverse complement strand
ATTTTGTACTTGTATTGTTATATATTTGTGCTTATATTGTAATAAATGTTGTGTTGTGTGACGTTTTACTTGTGCTGTTTTATAAAAGGAAACTTGATTACTAATCTTTAGTGTTCATGGTTGCAGATTAAAGTTAAAGTTATTAAAGTTGTACAGAATGATTAATAGTGATAGAGATGTAACTCTATTACAGGCTTCTCTCGATTTACTCGCTCTGTGGTGCTCAGAAAACAAATTATGCCTGAAATTAAAAAAAGGTTTTGTTGTAACATACTCGAGGAAAAAGGGAATACATCCCTCAAGATACAACATCGATGCAATGCCATTGGAAAATGTTGCACACATAAAGAATTTGGGTGTAACCTTTGATTCGTTTTTCAAATTTGACATTCACATAAACTCAATGATTAATAAATCACTCCAAATGCTAGGATTTATCACCAGAAACACCAAATTATTTTCTTCCATAGAAACTATAATCGGTTTGTATTTTTCATTTGTTAGAAGCAGACTAGAATACTGTGCCCCAATCTGGGATCCATATATACATTACCACATATCATCAATAGAGGCCATTCAAAATAGATTCTTAAGATACCTATATTTTAAACGATTTAATATTTTTTGTCCTAGAGATCTCTCAACAGATATATTGAGAGTTTTGTTTTCATTTGAATCGTTAGCCAGTAGAAGAGCCAAATCAAATATCATTTTGGTGTTCAAAGTATTACACAATTTTGTTGATAGCTCTTATTTATTAGATAAAATTAAGTTATATGTCCCTAGAAGTAATTTGCGTTCATCCATAGTTTTTTACATACCTCGAAGTGTTACTGTACAATTTTATAATTTGTCTTTGTTTAAAGCACTTCGCCTACTAAATAAGTTTAAAACAGAAATAGATGTTTTTAATTCAAAAATGAGTTTGTTTTTAATTGAAGTAAATAAATTACCTTCACTTTCATAAAATGGATATTCACTGCAATATTTAACTTCTTTTTGTTTCTAAAGTTATGTTTAGATAAATATTATTTGTTAGCTCGCGCTACATAGTTGATTATTACTGTTAAGCCTGTATTATATATTTTTAGCATAGTTTACTTATTCTTGTACTGAAAATAATTGTTGTGTAGTTATAGTTTTGTCAAAATGGCTGTATTAAGTTTTTACCTGTAGCTGTTATGTAAAGAGTCATAAATAAATAAATAAAATATAGTATTCATAAGTTCTATAAATTAAAAAATCTTATCTACTACAGGTTTTACAAATGAACATTTTTTTTACCTTAGTTTTGCCTGAAGATCTTGAATGTGTTTCTTCACTCCAATGTACATTTCGCCGCTAGGTGCGGCATCTTCAAGGAGATATTGTCCTAAACTATTTAAATTCACTATCACTATTTACACTATTTACACATGTTACAAAGTGAATTTAAATAGTTTAGGACAATATCTCCTTGAAGATGCCGCACCTAGCGGCGAAATGTACATTGAAGTGAAGAAACACATTCAAGATCTTCAGGCAAAACTAAGGTAAAAAAATTTTCATTTGTAAAATCAGATCTTGAAACTGGATTTATAAAAGATTTTACTACAGGTTTATTTTAGATAAGCTCTTGATAAAGAGTTCAGTGCCATTGATTAAATTATTGTGGAATTTATTGTTTGATGTAATAATGGCGAATGTCCAACAATCTTTATGTACATTATCAACTCCTCTATCATTAATAAACTTAAAAACAAATTTAAAAGTAACATGAGACATTGAAAATAATGATGACAAGGGAAATTACTTTTATTTTTTAAACAAAAAGATAGAGTTTGTGTATTTGCAAGCCATATTTTTCAAAGCACTGATTGTTTGTAACAATGTTACTGCTTTTATTTACTCTGTCTTATCCATGATAAATGTCAGCAGGTCAAATAATTTTATTACTTATATACCGCTATAAGTGAAGTTTTGTACACATATTTAATATGGACTTACAGGCAATTATCAACCTAATTTCTTTTTGCCTTCACACTGCAACGCTTGTTTTGTTTTAGTTCTTAAGTGATGTCCACGAAATGGGAAATTGATGAATATTCTTTACATAGTTTTTGTGGGATTATCATTTACATGTATATAATTTTCTAAAATCAACAGGGCCAAGTTTTAGCAATGAATTACGCAAATAATTAATTGCAGCGATTTAGTTACAAAACAAAGAAAAAACTTCTAACAATTTCATACGTGTCCAAAAAATAACTGAAAGTTGCAATTCAATCAGTTCACCAACTTAACACTCAAAATTCTAGCACGGCTAAATAAAAAATATATAAAAAGATAATACTTTGTATCACATATCAATCGTTAGTTTGTTCTAGTTCTCAAAAAGTTTCCTTAGCTCTACAAAAATAACCAAGTCAGAATTGGTATTCAATTGGAGTGCCAAATATATCCAGGTTATTTTATTGGAACTTATGAGATTTTTGATAGAATTATTAGTTTCCTTAATATTTTTATTAAACACAGTATTACATCATTTTGTTTGGCGTACCATTACATTTTAGCTGTAACTTGTTTATTTTTGCACAACTAAGTTGATATTCAAAAGAGTTGACAGGAACTGACGAATAATTAATAATGGATTTGTTAAACTCAATATTATCTCGTTGTTTGGGGCATTGTAGAATTAAGACTGTGAAGTTGGTACGTAACTAAACTGTTATAAAAACTAACGATTGATATATGAAAAATGATATAATCTATGATTTTGTGTGCTATGCTAGAGTTAGGATGTGAAGTTGGCATTCTAATTGAATTCTGCCTGTAACTTTGTTGTTTATACAGAACCAAAGCCCCTAGATTTCAAGGCCGCGCTGCTTGTGTTGTGACGTCATAGCTCACTATATCATTTTCTGAGATAATAACATCGTTTAAACCCTCAGTAATATCTTCAAAAGCAACATCACTAAAATCAAAATTGTCTGTTTCTTCAACACGATCTTGTTCAGTAAAGAGCAAATCTTTTATTTCAAAAACTTCATTAGAAGCGAATACAACTTTAATTAAACTAACAGTCTTAAGTTTTTTCCCGATTCAAGCACTTGCACAACAGAAACGTTATAACATCCCCCACACATTTGTCTATATTGGCCAAACCTTGCTTCTAAGTTGTCTGTTTGAAACTTCCCTAACAGCACATACTTAAATTTAAGACTATTTAACAAATATTTACATATAAGTATTAGAGTATTTACAGTGTGAGTTAAGGCTACATGAGTATCAAGAGTCACTTTCTTTTTCGTTGGCTGCTTGTGCTTTCTCCTTGAACTACAAGATTATTCCATGCGTCTAGCCACTTAATAATTTTAGTTAAAAATAAAAAATGCTCATCTGTCATAGTTTTCACTGGGTGTATGTAGGAACTCATCGTTAAATCTCACTCCCTTAAATGGGGTTTTTACATTCACTACCTTCCACCATTTAAGAACTGTTCCTAAAAAGGCTATTGTTCCTAAATTGACGACTATTTATAGTTTTTATGACGTTATTACTTTTTTATGATTTTTCTTTAATTAAATACAATTAAATATTTAACGCAATATCTCAATCGAAATATCATATGTTAATATGCCTAAGATCTCAATTTATGGGTCAATGTAATAGAAAACTTATGGTACATGTAACATACAGTGATACTGACCCTCCCACCCACCCATACACGTACAGTGATATTGATTAATATTACTTTTTATATTACATTTATATTACAAATTACTATTACTTTTAAAGCCATGGTACTTTAGGGCAGCAATATTTTTCTCATCAAATAATTTAATACATAAATCAACATTTTGTCTTTATATTAGTAGGAAATAATACATTTTTTTGATAATAATGGAGCTATTTTAATAACATTACACTCTTCTAACTTTTGAATACTTTTAAGATGTGAAACGCTTGCAAAATTAATTTTCTTAAGGTCATTGAAATCAGGAAAAACAAAAGATTGATCACTGTCTCATTGGTTAGCCAATTATTTCTGATGCATTTAAAAAGATGAACTGTGTCAAACATAACAAAAACTTCTTGTTTCGTATCATGAGGATTACAAAAACTACTTTTAAGCGTTCCTCCACAAAGTTTTGTAACGCAGCTCTGTTGACTCTATTATTGTCAGAAATTATAGTTAACACTCTGTACCCCCACACCAGTTAACATATTTAACACTTGTAAAATTAAATTATGTAAGTAATCACAAGTTAGATCTCTACAAGGAAATAATCCCACCACATCTTTACTGTGTGAAAGAAGTGAGGAGACCATAAATGCATGAATGGTCGTGGCTAGACCTACAGATTCATTATTTACATTATGAGCAATTCCCTCCAACTTGCCCCATATATAACTCATTTATAGTTTTACATAAATTTCATCCATCAGTAAATCATCCAGATATTTTCATTATCTTTCAAACAAGATGACTTCTTTTTTAAATATCTCACATGAGTCAAATCTAAACCAGTAACCAGGTTAGCGAGGATGAGACATAGTAAACATCTTAGATTTCCTTATATGTTTGTATGCTGCAGGAAAACAAAAATATAGAGTAGCAAACCATACAAGGGAGGTTGTACAATAAGATACCTTATTTGAAATTGCTAATTTAAGTTGTTCTTTTAAAAAACTTAATTTTTGACTTATATTATTGTCTTCTCTTTCCTCACAAATTACATCCAATAGATTGCTTATACATTCTATTTCATTTTCTTCTTGAGGTATTTCATTAGGCAACTATTATTTCTTTTAGTTTTGACCACATCAATTTTTAAATTGTCTGAAAAAGAACGCAAATAATCATGGTCTTTTACCAAAATATTATTTTTAACTTTACAAAAAGATAAATCAATATTAATATTTAAGAAAATAATAACTACAGGGTAAATATTGTCTTTCAGAGAAACTAAGAATAAAACCAGTTGGTTGTCATTGTGTTTTGAATACATATTTGGCGAGTCTAAATTACATTCCTTCTTATAATTATTTACTAAGCTACTGAAGGAATCAATTGTGTCTAGTCGTTCTTTTTCTTCAGTTACCACAAAAGTTACCACATCTTCCACCACTCCTGAACAGTTTTTTAAACCCTGAAACAAACAGACAAATACCATCCCTTGAAAACCCTAAAGACACCACACTACCAAATAACAGCCCTTTTTTAGAAGTGGGCCAGAAGGGAAAAGAACACACATAACAATAGCCACACCAACAGAACAAAACACAAAGCCTAATCAATTCACTCTTCTTCACCAGAATATTAACTGGCTGTCAAACAAAATTGAAAGGCTAAACCATTTTTTAAGCCACAATAAACCAGACTTTATCATATTAACAGAGCATGGACTTAATCGAGAAAAATTAGAAAGAACGAGCATAGAAGGCTATTCTCTAGTTGGAGGCTTTACGAGAAGGAACCACATCAAGGGAGGAGTAGCAGGCTATGTTAAACGAGACCTACAAAAATTTGTAAAATTACTAGAAACCAGCTCAGATGAAACGGAACTTATCTGTGAATCAGCCCTTTTCGAAATTAAACTTAGAAAAGAAACAATAAATGTCCTCGGGGTCTACAGGCCGCCAAGCGCAAAGATGCCATCGATATATTATTGAATGTACTGGACAAAGCACTTAGCACATACAAAAAAATCATAGTCATGGGTGATATTAATGCCGACAACCTGCAAGAGAACAGTGATAACACTCAACTAAAAGAACTTCTCGCTGCATTTGACTTGATAAGGATACAGCTCCCGCCCACAAGAATCACCCATGAAACATCAAAATCAATAGATTGGGTGTGCACTAACATAAACCCAGAATTGGTAAAAACATCAGTAATCCAAAGCGGCCTCTCTGACCACACAGCACAATTGACCACACTAACCATAGCAAAACACCGTCTCACCGAAACTAAAACAAAGAAGAGAAATTTCAACAAAAAATCAATAGAAAACTTCAAATCAGCCCTAGCCAAACAAAGATGGGATGCAGTGCACCACTCCAACAACACCGACACAGCTTATAACATATTCCACAATATCATCCAAGCAACCCTTGACAACACCTGCCCACTGAAGACCTTCAAAAATAAACACAACAAAACCCAGACCTGGGATATCGAATGCACAAGGCTCAAAGAGCAATACATCCGAGCCCTAGAAAAAGAGCAGTGCACAGGTCGAATAGAAGACAAAACAGAGACAATAGCCAGGAAAAAGGACTATGACTTAAAGCTCAAAAAGCTCAAAAAAGAGTCAGTAGCAGCACACATAAGTAATTCTGAAAATAAGCCCAGGGCCCTATGGCAAATAATAGACAAAGAGAAGACAGCCAGACACAAATCGAACAACCAAATATACCTTCAAAACAATGGAAAAATAACTCGCAACCCTGCAGAAGTAGCAGACTGCTTTAACGAATTTTTCTCTTCAATAGCACAAAGAACTCTCCAAAAGAGCCACTTGAATATTACAGATACTACAAACGAGGATCTGCCGCTGCTCACTAACAACACCTTCCAGTTCGAACCGACAACAAAGGAAGAAGTGGAGAAAACAATAGACTCCATGAAAACAAAAACTTCATCTGGCCTGGATAACATCTCATCAAAACTAGCAAAAATCTGTAAAGAAGAAATTTATGATCCCTTAACACACATTATAAACATATCCTTACAACAAGGGATTTACCCTGCAAAACTAAAAACAGCAAAAGTTTACCCAAAATATAAAAAAGGACCAACCACCGACATGGCCAGCTACCGATCAATATCACTTATATCCACCTTCTCCAAAATCATCGAAAAAATAGTACTAGAAAGACTTTTACAGTATCTTGAACACAATAACCTACTAACTAAACATCAGCATGGTTTCATGAAAGGGCGATCCACAACCACAGCCCTAATACAACTTATAGAACACGTCATAGACAAACTGGAAGAAGGCCTCACTGCCACTAGTCTATTCCTAGACTTTACAAAAGCATTTGACTGCTTAAATCACAAACGCCTTCTTCAAAAACTAAAAAGCATGGGCGTAAAAGATAAAACTGCAGACTGGTTCTGGAACTACCTGAACAACAGGAGACAATTAGTGGAAATCCAATACACTAAAAACAACTTACTAGAAAAAGTTCAGTCGAAAACTACCGACATACAGATGGGAGTGCCACAAGGATCAGTGCTGGGCCCGGTCCTGTTCCTACTGCTTACAAACGACCTGCCCGACTACCTAGAACGCATCTGTCACACAATCATGTACGCAGACGACACTGTCATAACAATATCTAACAAAACCACGGAACAACTCGCCAGAGGTCTAATCAATACCCTGAACACAACAAAGCAATACTGCATCTCAAACAACTTAGTGCTGAATGACATTAAAACTCTCCAAATAAACTTCTCTACCAGGCACAAAAACATGCATCTTCCAATCACTGACCTGGAAGCAAAAACCCAAACAAATCACCTTGGTATATTAATCGATGAACACATAACCTGGAAAGCACACACTGAACAGCTTTGCAAAAAATTGAGCACCAGCATATTTGTAATACGCAGAATTAAACAGATTAGCAATAAAGACGCAGCTAAAACCGCCTACTTCTCACTTTTTGAGACACACCTTAGATACGGTTTAGCACTATGGGGAGGAACAGCCAACTGCAACATGGAAAAGGTCCTCAGGCAGCAAAAACTAGCAATAAGAGCTCTAGAAGGACTCCAATACCAAGAAAGCTGCCGAGAAGCATTTAGAAAATTGAAGATCCTCACAGTGATAAACCTGTACATCCTAGAAGTAATTCTGCATGCGGTACATATAAGGAAAACCAGAAATAGAGACCTCCACCAATATCAAACACGCCATGTCCTTGACTTCACACTTCCTGTACACCACCTGAGCCTCTCAGCAAGGAAACCATCATATAAAGGAGCAGCCTATTTCAATAAACTTCCAGAAGCTCTAAAGAATGAACCACCCAAACGTTTAAAAAAAGCACTAATAGCCTGGCTACAGGAGAGACCCTTTTACTCAGAAAGCGAATTTTTAAACATGTAATTAGAATAAGCAATGTAATTTTTATATAACCTTGGAATTTGTATGAATGACGCATGTACTGTTCTCAACGAATATGTCAATAAAGTATTTTGTCTATTTTGTCAGTTAGGATTTCATATCGCTTTTCCGCTTCAATCCTTCTTTCCTCTGGATCCTTCCTCTCAGGAGAAATATCTTTGGTAATATAGTGCGGAAGATTTTCAAAAATTGTTGGAACTGCATCGTCTCTTGAGTTTTAACCTATCCCGTTTTACAGTCAAAATATTTCCATCAGGACAAATTATAGAATCTTCCGTAATGATGAATCTTTCATTGAAGTGTTTTATACATACACAGGAATTGGCAGATATCTCATAGTCATCTCTGTGGATGGCTCTTAGCCAGGTCTGAGCTGTCCTGTAATCTTTCGAGAAGGAAAAAAATTAATAAAAGGCTTAACATAATTACTTTTACATTCTGGAAAACAACGTTTACCTGGCATAATAATAACAGGTTCCACATATCACTATCTCATAAATATAAATCAGTCAACAAACAACGTAAAAGGTGAGCGATACTGTGTTTGTGGTGGCTGGTGTTGTCCGCCGTCCGCCCCATGCAGTGACGTCGAGCCGTGAGTGGTGGGGGAGCAGCGCGGCCTGGGAATCTAGTGTGGCCTTGACAGAACGTACAAAATTGTCATGTGAGGAACTAACGATTGGTTTTAAAAAATAGTCCTATATTGTTAGCTAGTAAGTCAATTATTATTACATTTTAATTTTTTTTTAATTTACCAAAATTATAAAAAATAAAGTAATGAGTGTGTCCTGATGAGTTAAGCAAACAACATAAATGTCAATCAAATTCAGATTTAAATTATAAAAATCAAAATATCACTAAGAACAGACTAAGAAACAATTCACTGATTAGTTGACTTTTACAAGATCATTCAGAATCAAAACTTAAGTAGTTACCTCTACATTCCCACCCCATCTTCTGTCTATGATTGATATAAATAAACATAATTTAAATATGGTTTTATAATCGTATTCCTTCCTACATTTCCTAGGCACAGAGTAGCATGAAGTGTCCACGGCAGATTTCAATGCCTTCCGGTATTCAGCTTTGGCTGGAAGAGCAATTAGAAGCCCGTGGTGTTGACGCTGCAGTATATTCTAAGTACATTCTCAGCGCACTCTGCAGTGACTCTGACCAACCTGTCAAGCCAAAGGTAATTATTTAGAGTAAAAAGACGTCTTAATATTGTATACAAATCAAATTGTGTCTGTGTGTGTGTGGTGTTACTCAATCATGCAAAACCTACTGGCCCCATTCAGCTGAAATTTTGCATGGATATTCTTAGGGTCTCTGGTTAACACATAGGCCTATCTTTATTTTAAAATTCCACCAGGGAAGCGCCCCAGGGGCTCTAAGAAGTATCAATGCAAACCCTATGGCAATACTTATTTGACAATTGTTTATAATAGATTCACTAATCATCTGTTGGAATAAACAAACAACTTACATAGTTCTGAGGTAAATACCGTTCCCAAACCTGACCACATGTACTTTTGCGCTCACGTATTTCAAGCGGAACGAACCTATACATTTTCACAACTGGAAACAAAGCTGTAAATATTGTTTATAAGTCTGTTAAGTAAAACTTTCTTTTTTATAATCATGATCACATTAAAAATTGTGTAAACAATTTAGAGTTAACATATTTCATCCATGTTTTGTATTACTGAATGCAATAAGCACAATTTAAATCTATGTAAACCTTGTATGAAAGACGGGTAATCTGCTAGTTTTTTTTTATATAAATACTTTGTCCAATTATTGAATTTAAATTAATGATTCCTTTAGAATTGTCATTGATTTTTTGCTGCTACATAAAAATCTAATGCCAGTTCAAGCAATAGTGTGTATTTTAATTTTCCTGGATGAGTTATTGTGATGAAAACGTCGGATGTTCCAAAAAAAGGATTTCTTTTGAGAATGCTGTCTGATTTTTTATTTATTTCCTTATTTTATATGTATTGTCAGTGTACTTCCTACTTTAGCAAGTAGTGCTACTTTTAAATAATTAATTTTTAAATATCGTCAAGTCATTGTATTTTATAATTTCTAGTAGTTTTAAAGTTTATTGACATTTTAATAAATTGCAATGTAAACAGTCAAAAGAGCTTACAGTAAGTAAGTAGTGTATCATGAAACACTAACCCATAGTAGTGTAAAATTATAAAAACGCATTAAAAGGCAAGGTCTATACTCTTAACGCTCAGCCTTTCAGTAACTTCCTTGGTCTTTTAATTCACTAACAAGTATTTCAATAGGCCTGTTTGGATTGAAAGAAGTCATATTGATGTGACAAATATTTGTCTTGTAACTATTATTAGAATAAACATTGAGGGTTAGTGTCTGCTAATATTTTGACTGTCGTTTAGCTCTAAACCCTCGTCAGGCATAAAAGACTTTCTACTTAGCTATAAACTAACTATATCAAGGAAATTTTTCTCTGAAAGAATGTAAATTGAAAGTTACAATTTCTTATGTCACAATGAAGTATTCAAACTTATTTTAACCTTCTGAGGAACAACTTGTGATCTTGCCATAGACCACATGTTGAGAATTACTGGTTTACGCTATCTACAACACTTCCCTAGGTTCATTCACTGCTTTAATTCCATTTTCAGATAAATTAGCCATCGTTTTTACTCTTCTGAATCAGTTTGTCTTATTCAGAGACAATTATTCTACCTCAATCACACTATTGTCATAAGATAGTGATGAAGAAGGATGTGACAGGTGTATATACAATCCTGTCAATTTCACTAACTGTTAATTTATCTACACTCACTACTTCATTTTTGAATAAACACTTACAACTAGACGGCCGACTGATTGGTCTTCCATATTTATTTCAAGTACCATCAACTGCACACAGAGTTAAAAATGAACTCAACCTCACTAAACAGTCTACTGTGACGAACAAGCAAACAGAAACTTAAAAAAAGCTAAGTGCAGTCTAGACATATTATTTGCACCAAAATTATTTGTTTGCTTGAGGCAGCGAATATGTTAAAGAAGTGCATTTTTTCTATAAAGATATTCCTACTTTAAACATTTTATAAAATATGTATTATGCATGTAGTTGGACCCAAACATTCGTGTTATAAATGTATTTCAAACATTGAGTACCATGGGAGGTTTAAGGGATCATGAAAAATGTGTACCACCATGGATTTAAAAAAATGTGTGCCATCAACTAAAAATGCAGCTAATTGTTGTACAGCAGTTGCTATGAAAACTCAGTTACAAACAATGTGTCGTGTCACTGCTCCACCAAACTCTTGCACGGCCCTGCCTCAGTGATTTTTGATCCCTATTCAGATTAAAATTAGTGTAATGAATATTACTATTTGACTTACAACTTTGATTAAGTACTATACAACTTTGATTAAGTACTATAGATAAAAAAATTCTATGAAGAGGATTGTCAGTCTGCCAACATAATGTGACGATCTACCTTAATTATGTGTGAGAAAGGAAGAGTGTGGCTTCCTACACTAATGATAATATAATATTCTTCCGAATTTTGGTACTGTATAATAATTTTATTTTGGAAATAGTACATAATGAAATGAAAATCATCTTTATTAGGGGCGAAGTTAGGACTAATAAGTCCACTTCCATTCAATCCCTAACACATAATCACTGTTTCATGCTATAAATGATATTAGCGTTGTATTTGTTTATTGATATTGTCTATGTTTTACAGATTGCTGAAGTTATTTTTTTCACTATGGTTGATATCATAACCGGGGTCCATTTTAGTTTTAAAAAATTAACATTTTAATGAATTGTTTACCATTCAGAATGGTTATTATAATACAGTATAGTCTTTAATTATTCATCTTTTAAATCTTATTTTATAATTTATTTATTTTAATTTTGTTTTGATCTTCTTATTTTGTATTAAGAAAGAGAGACAGTAATAAAACTCAATTGCTACTTACTTACTTACTTATCCGGTCCCGTTCCAGTCAATCCTGGGTCTGGGTTGTCACCAAGCCTCTCCATCTTCTCCTGTCCCTCCACATCTCCTCTCTCACCACTTCCCCCCACACACTCCCTCTCTTTTCCACGTCTGTCCTCACTACATCCAGCCAGTAGTTTAGTAAGCCTGAATATATGTAAGGGCATAGCAGTGATATGTTAAAGAAGTGAATTGTTGCAATATCAAGTTAAGTATTGCTAACTTGACCATACCAATTGCTATTCAGTACTACTGTGCCTGTATGGGTGGGCGTGTGTGTCAGTACCACTGTGCCTGTATGGGTAGGCGGGTGTGTCAGTACCACTGTGCATGTATGGGTTGGCGGGTGTGTCAGTACCACTGTACGTGTATGGGTGGGCGGGTGGGTCAGTACCACTGTACGTGTATGGGTGGGCGGGTGGGTCAGTACCACTGTACGTGTATGGGTAGGCGGGTGTGTCAGTACCACTGTACGTGTATGGGTAGGCGGGTGTGTCAGTACCACTGTACGTGTATGGGTGGGCGGGTGGGTCAGTACCACTGTACGTGTATGGGTGGGCGGGTGGGTCAGTACCACTGTACGTGTATGGGTGGGCGGGTGGGTCAGTACCACTGTACGTGTATGGGTGGGCGGGTGTGTCAGTACCACTGTACGTGTATGGGTGGGCGGGTGGGTCAGTACCACTGTACGTGTATGGGTGGGTGGGTGGATCAGTATCACTGTAAGTGTTTGGGCGGGCGGGTGGGTCAGTATAGTGGTAAATTATAAGGCTTATGAGGTTAATCATTAATCAAGCTGAGGTTACATATGTGAATAAATTTAATTTTGATGTTACAGTTCTTGAAATTTGTATACTGATCTACTATGCTTATCAGCATCTAAATTATTGATGTAATTTTGTTTTCTTTCATTTTAGGACTGTAGAGTGAGAATACTTATTGAAGAGCTCAGTGAGAAACTTAAAGGATTTCTTGAAAAGGGTAGGTTGGTATTTGTTATGCAGTTCATTTCAATAGCTGTGAAAAGAATAAAAAGATACTAATATAATAATGTTACGGTTAGGTTAAATGGTACCAGGCTAGGAATTAGTATATTGGAGAGATAGGACATCAGCAAACTTACCTTAGAAGATAAGTTCACTAACACCAGAGTAGTATTAACATACACAAAATAAACATATAATCACATCAATTTTCAATGCCACTGGCACTTTCTTCATGTGAGTAAAGAGAGAGAGAGACTGACATGGCTTCCACTATTGCTGGGTAGGTGGCTGTGGTGGGGGTTGTACATCCATAGAGCAACACTCAGGTATTGATGCAGCTTTTATCAATCAGTATATATGAAGTTTGCTGATGGGGGAGGGGTTGAGGAGAAGTGGTGTATCTTATGTTCAGATTAGGTGGGGTCATGGGATTTTGTTATCCATTGGTTTGCTAATTTCATCCTTCGGAGTTGGGAACTATTGGCATGGGAAGGAAGGGATCTGATAACTTTAGTGGTTTAACACTGATCAAAATTTTGGTTATGGAGAAGAGTATGGGCAGAGATAGGTTTTTCAGGATAACTTATGTTACCATACACCCATACATGTAACTTCAATATCAGTGTACATGTATGGGTGGGCGGGTTGGTCAATACCACTGTACGTGTATGGGTGGGCGGGTGGGTCAGTACCACTGTGTGTATGCGTGGGTGGGTGGGTCAATACCACTGTGCGTGTATGAGTGGGTGGGTTGGCCAATACCACTGTGCGTGTATGAGTGGGTGGGTGGCTCAATACCACTGAGCATGTAAGTACCTATGAGAAGGCTGTATTAATTCATTAGGTAGTTATTTTTGATTTTATATATATCAAACCAAATTGTGATCATAACAAACTTTCATACAGAATTTTCAGGAAACCTACTTAAACCAATTGTATAATAAATAACAGTATTATCTGATTCACCTTCATTTATACAAAGTTATTTATGAGAAATGCATGTATGTACTTCATGAAAGAACTGCTTAATGCCAAACCATTTATTATACATCCAATTTTACCAACTTTAAAGTAACGAATTTTACTTACTGATTAAATTATATCTGATTAAATTATACTGATTATACAAAAAAAATCTGTATATGTCTCAGGCACTTAAGTAGATTACGGATTTTCAGCAGACCTGTGAAAAGGCTATAGGCCCAATTACAGTTTGTTTCTGTTTTTAATTTCATTACGTACATCTAGAAGTTACAGTACTCCCTGTATCGTTCAGTCCGGCTCCTTA
>JAQJVL010009880.1:0-14405 GCA_035578905.1 Stictocephala bisonia | reverse complement strand
TCTTCCCATAAAATTTTATAATAATCGTACAAATAATAAGCCTACCATTTTAAGACAAAATTGATGAGATTTAACCAAATTCTTCAAAAAAAGAATACCTTATGACTTAGATGTATGAGAGCTAATACATCGCAATGAAACAAATGTCCTGACAGCAAGAATTCAGGTATCATTATATTTATAAAACAATAGTACACCAGACCAAAAAAACCTGTTCATTATTTCACCATATTAGCCAATTATAAAAAGGCAATTCTTATGACAATTTGTTCCTTTAAGGGGCTGTTCCGCTTCATGAAAAAATATTTTGTTTCTTTTCCAAGGATACAGTCCATAGTAATTATCATATCACAACATTTGAATTGGTATTTGATATGTGAAGAAATTACCAAGTGGACCAGTGGTCCATAAGATGGTTTTTGTAAAATATCAAGTATTTTTTATTTTTGACAGTTGATTACATGCAACTTTAAATGAAAATCTCATAATATGAACTTATGGCCCACTATATTGGACCTTTAATAATCGTACACTGATTAATAACTATAACACATTATAATAATAAACAATAAACTCTACATAAAAAACCATGTTTTTAGTCTTCTATTATTTAAATTCAAACTTTTGATAAATCTGCAAAGGCATTTTTAACTCCAGCTTAAAAAAAGGAATCCTTAATTACCTGGTAACTCTATTCCTAAAAACAAGAAACTGTGTAATATAAGTAAACGTATGACCACTGAGCACAGGGACGAGAAGTACTTCTACATTTTTATAAAATGATCCACTTTCTAAAGCAGCTTGTCTGTTACAATGTTTCTATTCAATATTCAAACAATATGACTAATTGTTTAGTAAATCTTACCCCGTCTATTTTAACTGTTTAACTAAATAAACCCATTTCTAATAAAAAATACCAAAAATTAATTTTTTATTTACTATGTTCATCTAACCCAATAAATATTTTAATGATCAACGATCCTATCTTTAAAATACAAAAACTAATAATAAAGGATATCTTAGAAATAATACCCTAAGTACTAACATTTGTAGCTTAAAATCATAAATGTATAACCATTACATAGTTACATATCCATCTAAAAATATGCAAAGCGATTTTTATTAAATATATTACTTGCCTAAACCTAAAAAAATGGCACTTGCACAGTGACCACAAAAAAATACACAAATTAAAATTGAGACCTACATAAATTAAATAAACCTGCATATGGCACCAAAACTTTGAGTAATCTCGTACATGTTCATATTCATTATTATAGGTTGTTCTAAGCCAAATATTAATATAATTCAATTTTTAATACACATAAGAATACATATGAGTTTGCAAATAAATAAAAATACATGAAAACCTTTTTTGTTATTATACTTATTTAGAATACAAAATAATGTTCAACAGTTACTTCATTATTTCTAAATCCCCGCTTCAAAACAGGTGTTTGATCATTGCCACTGTATGTGTATGGATGGGTGGGTCAACACTATTAAATAGTATCTGCCTTAGTACTGTACTTCTATCAAGATCTGGCCTTTGTATGAATATTATTTTATTGAAATTTATTAAATGTAAATTTACATTCATTTCATATTTGAACAAGTAAAATCAAGTATGCCTAGATTTGTGTTTATATAAATGATTTGTATATTTGAACAGGAATACAATATAAATTTATATATCACATCAAGAACAGCTAGAGTTGTAAGATTAGTAATGGTGTCAATTCAACATATAAGTTTGGTAAAATATGTACTAACAATATAAAATTATACTCTAAAATTTTCTATTACAATGTACTCTACAATGAAAAAGAGCAGAATATGGATATAAAATAACAAAATAAAATCACTAAAAATAAATCAAATTCATCAATAATGATTTTTAAAGCTGAGAAACATACAACATTGAAACCTCTTTCAGTCATATTCTTCTATCCAACAATCGCGCAAGAACACGTTCACATGCTAAATTCTTCCACTTCTAATATTGCTATCAGTCTTTTAGTCGCGTGGTCTCCCTGCTAGGTCAAACACCTGTTAACATTTTAAATGTATACTTGAATAAAATACATTTTAAACAGCTTTTTAACACCTTGCGCATTGGAATTTTTTAATTATGATCTGGCAACTTATTGACAAATTGACTAAGTAACTGTGACGGATTGTATTTTAAAACAACTGATTCTCTCCGTTCGGTATTTATCTTTATTACTTGTTTCATTTGCCTACATGCCTCAGCTTCTAGTGAAGGCACATTTGGACAGATAATATATATTTTCTAAAATGTAAAGCATATGTAACTCGTAAGTTGAACCATTTAAAAAGATTTAATAAACATGCAGTTTCTACTCGACTTAAACAAATTAAAATTTACTGTTTCAAAATGGTTATAGTTGAATTAGATTATCAGAAGTGGAATCTTCATGCAGAAAGCTCAATTTTCACTCAAAAATCAGAAAACTTTATTTTAATAAGAAAATAAAAAATATTTGTTTTTAGAAAAATCCTTATTTTATTTTATGTATTTTTTATCCATTTTGGACGCTGATGTTTGTATGAAATTTGAGTTGATAAAAATACTACGATTATTACCCATAAAAAACTTTTCAAAAACCTAACATTACATAAATAAACTTCAACCTTCACAAAAATTCGAGATTTGAGGTTGAATTTAGGTGCTCTAGGACTACCTAATCCCATCAGCAAAAAATACAAATTAATTTTTTGTAGTTAGTTGGTATTTATAATGATTGCGTAATGTCCGCTAATCACAATTGGTCACAAAAGTAGTTTTTCCATCATATCTTGAGAAATAATGTTCATAGACCAAAATAACTGAAAATTTAGAATAAAATAACTGAAAAAACAGTATAAAAACACTAAAAATAACTTTAACAAATAAAAACTATAGTTAAAAATAATTTAAAATAATGGATTCAAGCCAACATTTTTGGAAAAGTTGTAAAAATAGTTTTTATTTTTTTATTTTCTACTAAAAATGTAATTTCCGCAGAATAAAAAGCATCTCTCATGAAAATATAGCTGATACTAGATCCCTTTCAGACAAAATTTTTAATTTTGTTCAGTGAGTGAAAACTTTAATTACCAAGTTTCCAGAGTAATCTACACTTCTCTCTGAATTTCAGTTGTCCAAACCATGCAAATCACCTTTTCTAAAGTTCAACCCTCTCCAAAATTATTTTTACAGGCTCCAACTACGCAAATTTATAGCTGAGGTGTAAATATGTCAACCGCCATTATATAGTTCACTAGAGCAGAATTTAGAAAAAAACCTGAAAAACATAATATGACTGAATAACATTATTTAGAGTTATATTTAAAGAATGATCCTACAATCTTTTGAATGCTGAACCGACTTCCTCCAGTGAAATTCAAAACATTTGTTGGTTTTTTACATTGATGAACATATTTGTTAATGTCAAGACATTTTCAGAATCAATTTTGATTTATTGGAGAGAATTGTGTCATCACCATACTGCACACATTTTCTGTACTGTTGATGACTATTTGTCATTAACATATTCATAAAAAAGAAACCAGAGGGACGTCGTACCTCAGGGCAGTAGATTCAGAAATTTGATCAACTTGAGTTATGTGAGGAATTAACTAATCGGAAAGGCAAGCCTTGGATATCATAATATTCCAATTTTTTCAACACTGTGACGTGGTCAACAAAGTTGAATGCTCTACACAAGTCAACAAATGTACTAAATGTATTTTGACAGTTAATATTTATTAAATTTAATAGATATACTCTAATTAAGGGTATCAATCAATTAATTAATACCAATAAGTTGAATAGATTTTGGATTATAAAGTACTTACACTACTGTTTCATATACAATGAGTATTTTGAGCAAAATATTGATAAACTAATTTTCAGCAATAGACATTTGGGTATAGTAGCATCAAGGCCTTCACTTATATGCTTATTTAAAATATAAGTATTATTATTTTTATTAAAATATATGTATATCTTATATATATACAGAAGTCCCTTATTAATCCGACACAATTCAGACCAGATATATGTTAGATTAGTAAAAAAGCTGAATTACTGGAGTTCAATTGAAAAAACATGCTAGAATTACACAATTGAATGTATATAGTAACTAAAAAAGTCAATTTTTACAATAAAGATGTACAATAGTTTCAAAGTAAGAAAAGTGTGGTACAGCAGTTAAAACAGTGTTAATATATACCACTGTTACATATGCATGAAAAACAAGTTAAAAAGCTTACAACAGTAGTGTACTCCAGCAGAGTAGCGATAAACTGAACTGACAACTGAGTGAAGTGATGTTTCAAAATATAATACAGTAGAATCCAGCCTTCTGATAACAAACAAACTGGTCCTCACCTTTGACCTCACCTTGTCCCATCCCCAAACAGACTACATTTTCTTTACACAATCAAATGAAAACCCTACTTAAGAAACAGTTGCTACTGAACTGTTTCTTAAGTAGGGTCTTAAATAGAAACACTGAACTGAAACATTCCATTCATATTTCACATTCAAAACGTGTGAACATAACTTTCATTGGGTTTAAAAATAATTTGACAACAGATTTTCAATCCATGCAAATTATCCACTGGAATGAAGATCTAGTGGAAATGCGAACATCATTGTTGATGAGCATCAGAGATCTTACTCATCAGCTGGTGTGAGGAAACAGCTGGTGGTTGCTGAGCTTGTAACTGGCGTATGAGGCAGCGTATTATATCAGCCAAGCCCTTAGCTAACTGCATTGCTGAATACGGCTCATCTAGCGGTGGCACATGAATAAAAATTGACCTTGAACTGTCAATGCTCAAAGATGTGTAGTATATGTATTCACATAGATATCTAAAAATAAAACAATTAGATTATATAGCATGTTTTCTACTTTCATTTTAATTTCATTTAAAAATCGTTATTCATATAAATACACAAAATACAGTAGAATCTCAATTATCCAAAGGTAATTGGAACCAAGACAACTAGGATATGTACAACTTAAATAATACAAAGGTTAGGTACTATTGTAAAAATAATGAAAAAGCATGAAAATGTAAACATTTAGTTAATTATAAGAAAAGACTTAATAAACATAATTACAGACATTTAAGCAAGTAGGAGCATCAGATTATTTCATTTAAAAATTGTATTGCCGAAGGATGTCTAGTTGCCAGAACTAAGTATTACATTTTGATTGGTCTATAAAAGTCGGGAAAAGAATAGAATAATATGATTTATTGGTAAAAAATCTAGAAATTACGTCAAAGTTCATTTTTGGCTGGGCAATTTTCCTGCAACGTAATAATTGTTGACAACAACAGCACAGCACTCCTTCACGTTTTCGGATTTCCAACATTATTAACACTATTTCACCCATCAATCGTTGTATTTTCCACTTGGTTTTATGTTTAGGGTACCATTTCGTGCGTTTAAAATGTTTAAGAAACCGAACAAAATCATCGTATTCCTCTTGCCATCAAATGTTATTTGACAATACATTCTTACTAGTGCAGAAAACCATTTTGGATTTTGACTGAACAAAATACCTATATCAATACCACTTTTATTTTAATTGGCTATAAAGAAGAAACTGATCAACATTCATTCAATTTGATTTCAAGAGAGACAACTCTCTTCCGTTTACTACTCATATCAAAACATAGTAATAACATTATAAATCAGAGCTACAAATGTATAAATGTATTATAAAATCACAAGTCAGCACACTGAGTACATTTAGTGTGAGCACAAAGCCAACTGAGTTGATGGTGTTAGGTGGGAATGTGTCACTAGTGAATGCATTTGAGTGGGCCAATAATTCCCTGTATTTGCTTGACCTAGGACAAACAGCCAATAGACACTGATTGCTCGATTTTGCTTATCAAACCTTGATTCTCACAGTAACTGTCCTGCTGATGACAAGTTCTGTTTACCCGGAGACTCAGTCAATCAGGATTTGGACAGCCAGGATTTAAATTTTCACATGAATGATGTTAATGCAATATTGTACCTTGACCATCCATGGTAAATATTAGATATAGCATGTTATTCGACTGCAACTTGTAAAAACTGGTGATGGGAAGTGTCATGAATGTTGCGTTGTATTGTACCGTTTCTTTAAGTGTTTTATTTTTTGACAGGCTCCCAATCACGCCTACACCCCACTAATTCTTCCATTCACTAATGACTGCAATTTAAACTCTTAAGTGTCAAAAACAGCCTTGAAGCCTAAACATGTAACACTCAATAGATGGAGCTAAACAGTTGATTGTAAATTTAGTCTCACGGTAAAGAATTTATATGCTGCTTAGCATCCATACAAACCTGAAATAATTTTTACTGTACAAATCTAGGTTATGAAGCCAGTTTGCAATGCTAGCACAACTCACCACTGATCACATACTCCAAAGTATGGGTAAACAAAGCTAAAAAGATATTAAAGATTGTTTTATTTTACCAGGCGAAGTTAGGGCTAAGAAGCCCTCTCTAACACTTAATCTAGTGAAACGGCTTAACGTAACTTCCGAACCACGGGAGTGGCAGGCTAAAAACTGTTAGTGGTCTTATAGGGAATTGAAACCGCTGGCGTGACAAACTTATCGCCTTAGTGCCTTAGCTACTGCTGCTCCAAACACACCGGGATCTGTTAAGTGAAAGAGTATGTTCTGGAACTCTAAGACCAATAGTCTCTACTGAACTATGAAGCATAGGTGAAAAGGTAACTGTCAGTTACAGTATGACAAGCTTATAATGTTGACAAATTAAAATCTACACATGCTTCCACTTCACCTATTTCCAAAAACTTCCACACCATCCACGACAGGAATTTCCTCTGGTCAGCCTCGACTTCTGTATCTATGTATACCTGTCCCTATTCAAAAATTGTAGTAGTCATGTATTACTATGATAGCTGAATTGTATTTGTAGTTTGTAACACTGATATGTGATAGCCGAACAAAACAACTGCGTTCTCAATGTGGTCAAATAGTGAGCAATCTGGCTTTTCGTGATTATGTATTGTATAGATCACCAAAGTTATCAACTTTCATGAATATCGTTTTTGATTTAAAGTAATGACAATGGTTTAGATAAAGATTTGGTTAACACCTACAAAAACAATGATGATGATGATTTTAAAACTGATAAAAATGATAACATGATGTGGCAATATGTTTAATCAACAAATTTGAATCTTTTATTTTGAAGCATAGAATTGTAAACAAAAAATTAAAAATACTAATATTTGTAACTCATATAGCAGACATAATTCATGAGAAAATGTCAAAGAAAATGTATATCACTGTTATGATAACATTCAAGTTCATTGTGTATACTCAAAATATTTATGTCATGAACACAGCAGTATGTTAAGATTACAACAGAAGCGAAATGTACTCAATAAGAATGAAATCTGGTAATGTTTCTTAGCAAGAAAGGAATAACAACTTCTTAATAATAATAAATGTAATCGTTTACATCTATCTGTGTACGTAGTCTTTAACTACTTGTGTATGTTATTCTCTTTGCTATAGAGATTCACAAGATTCTTTATAATATTGTTTTTGTTTTATTAATTGAGTCCTAATTGATAACATACGTAACTAACCTGCCAGCGTTTTCTGATAGGCTTGTTTCTACATTTTCACAAGTTGAATTTATTTCTTTACACAGCTGATTAATATCTAGTGTTGACCAAATTACAGAGCATGAGCCCATACAACATTCATTAGATACTGGCTTTTGCCCATAAATATCCGGCTTGACATAACCTGACTTCTGTGCTACTTGCTCCAGTGTAACTTTTCTTGCTAGTTCTGACACTCCAACATGCACCACAAGCTAAAATGAAAATAAAATACATGTTAAGACTAACAAAACTGAAATTATTTATTTAGTTTTAGAATTAAGAACAGAAGTAACAATTAAGACAAATGTACATACTAAACATTCAGCATATAAGAAAAAACCCTGCAGAAGCCAAAATGTGTATCATTTTATAACTTTTTTAGATGTTGAACTATCAAACTGGACAAAATGTTTTTATTAAATTAATGTCACTCCATCATTCTAATTGGTAATCAGACTCAAAACATCTATCTGAAAGCCAACAAATGTGTATGGAGTTAACCTTAATAAGAAATAATTGTTGTATCTTTGATCTACATGAACAAATTTTGTTGTAGATTGCAACCTGCAGAAATCACTGGTGCTAGAAATATGAAATAATGAAATAATGAAATAATGAAATTTATTCCTTTATAAAAAAACACATTACAGGTTTGAATTACAAATAGGAATACTAGCTGGCCACATTTACCAGTATTTGTGGCCAACCACTTAAAACTAAAAATATAAATTTAACACTTAAACAAAACTCTTTAAAATCAGTCCAGTTCAACACTGTAAAAACTTAACTCGCCCTCCGCGGCGCCTGAAATGATAGTAATAAAACAAAAACTAATATGTTAAACTGTAAATAACTGTGTAAAACAAAACACACTATGCTACTAAAATGTATAACTATTTGAGGCTCGTAAAAATTAAACTTATTGGTTGTTATATAAACTAAAACATTTCAAATCTATTAAAAGAAAAAAAGAAAAAACAGTAACAAAATTATCTGTTCAAAAACTAAAATAAATTATGTTTAGACATTAACGAAATATTTGCTTAAACATTAAGCATAGGTAAATGTTGAGTGGATAGTAACCATACTTTAAGCTTTTTTAAAAATAAATTTAAATTTTGACACGTTTTAATGTTAGTTGGCAATAGATTAAAAAATTTAGGCCCATTATATTGAAATGATTGCTTAAACAAGGAATTGTTGACTTTAGGCAATCTAAAAATTCTTTGATAACAGCTTCTTGTTTTGTAAAAAAGGTCATCTGTACCAGTATTTCCACTCCGAATATAAAATAGCTTTAAAACTTTATAAACAAACAGATGCTGAAAGGGTAATATTTTTAAAAGGGAAAATAGTGGATAAGAACTGTCATTTTTCTGTCTATTGAGAATAATTTTTATAAAATGGTTTTGGGTTATTCTAAGTTTTTGCGTATACGTTTTATACGCTCCTCCCCAGCAGCTAATAGCATATTGAAGTCTAGAGTCAATTAAAGCAAAATAAAGCGTTCTTAGCAAAAATTGATCACAAAAGTTTCTCAGGAAATAAAAAGTTCTAATAGAGAATTTTAATTTATTATGTAGCACAGAAATATGACTTCCCCAATTTAAATTTTGATCCATTATGACTCCTAAATATTTTACATTGTTACTCTTTTCTATTATTTCACACTTACAGTCTAACCTTGCACAAAAAGACACATGATAAACCAGATCAGCAGGAAACTCAAAACTATTTACCAAACTAAAATTTATAAATTTTGTTTTACTGACATTAACTTTCATTTTGTTATAAAAACACCATTCGCTCAAGATATTCAGGTCATCATTAATACTTTCCCAAATACTTTGAATGTTTGTCTCTGAGTAAAAAAATGCAATATCGTCAGCAAAAGCACTTGGGTGACCATGAAAAGATAGTTCAAGTAAATCATTTATGAAAACTAAAAATAATGTAGCTGACAATACAGACCCTTGAGGTACTCCAGCTTCCACACATAGAGGAGAACTTAACTTGTCAGAAACCCTTACTTTTTGAACTCTATTCCCTAAAAAACTATCAAACCAGTTCAAAGCAGTACCTCTAACTCCCACTGCTTCTAGCTTTGCTAGCAAAATGTTATGATCTACTAGGTCAAAAGCCGTTTTAAAATCAATAAATAGCCCTGTAGACTTATTTTTGGTGTTAAAACTATTATGGACTTTCTCACAAACTGCTAACAGTGCGTCTTCTGTATTTATACCTTTTCTAAAACCATATTGATGTCTACTAAAAAACGAAACGCTATCTAAGTATCGCACAAGCCTATTCCGCATTAGTTTCTCAAATATTTTCGAAAAAACAGATAACAAGCTAATTGGTCTTATATTATCAATTTTAATTGAGGATTCTTTTTTAAAAATTGAGACTACACTACTTATTTTTAATTTTTTTGGAAATATACCAGTTTGAAAGCTGAGATTAATTATATACACCAAAACAGGAGAGATTATTCTTGCTAATTTTTTTACAATATCAACAGATACACAGTCAAATCCAGTAGATTTTTTATTTTTTAGATTTGCAATTGTATTTAAAACTTCATTTATATCAGTTGGAGCAATAAAAAAAGATTGCGGCCGCTGCCGTAAATTCCTATTTACCGGCGGCGGTGTGAGGGTGACTGAGCTCGGGCTAACCTGACCTTGAACCGAGATAAGATAAGAGTTAATCAGTTCAGCTATCTGCTTTGGTTCACTAACAATCTCACCACTGGCCAATTCGATTTTTGATATGTTTTTGTTACTTGTTGAGCCAATTGAATTGTTTATAACTTTCCAATATTGCCTTGAATCACCATTACAATTTCTTATTTTATTAGATAAAAAAATATTTTTTGCTCCATCAACGTCATTTTTTAATTTACAACAGAATGACTCAAAATATCTTTTAAAAGCTATGTCATATGGTCGTTTTTTAAGTAGTGTATACAACTGTTTGCGTTTTTTAATTCTACTTAATATATTTGCCGTTATCCATGGACTAATTGACCTGGCTTTACTTAAATTATGTTGCTTGATATCTAATTTACAACTATTCATTGTGTTTGACAATAGTTCGTGGAAATTATCATAACAGTTATCTACATTATTTGATGATAAACATACTTCCCAATTAACTTCTTCCGACTTACTTTCTAGTAAATTAAGGTCGTAACTAATTTTTTTTGGTGTTATGTCATGAGCAACATTACTAACTTTATTATACTTAAGTTTATAAACATATTTTATACCCAACAAACAATGATCAGTCAGCCCTATATCAAAAATTGCACTTTTAAACAAACTCAAATTGTTATGTCGAATGAAAATATGATCTAAAGTAGATTTAGATGAGTCTGTAATTCTAGTCGGATCGTTAATTAAGGAACTTAAGCCATTATTACTAAGCAAACTAATATAATTTTGAACATGTTGACAAGTATCTTGTAAACTAAGGTTAATATTTAAATCTCCGATAAAAATAATGTGATTTTTTATACTTTGCAATTGAGTTTCAAGTTCCATGATAAAATTAGCCTCCGTGTGGCTGTGCAATCTATATAAACAAAAAAGTTTGAAATAAACGCGCTCAAAATTTATGTTTAGTAACAGTACGTCAGCTGTTTCCATTTCTATACGATTTTGAGATACGTGTATATTTTCCCTAACATAACATAATACACCACCAGCTCTATAGTTATTATTACAATTTGCAAATATATTATAACCAGGTAATTTATATAAATTGATTTCATCGTTATTAATCCAGATTTCACTTAATATAATAAAATGAATTTTGCTCTTAATTTGACTTAACTCAGCAATTAAATTATTAAAATTTGATCTCATGCTTCGAATATTTACATGTAAAAAAGATAATGATTTGTCAGTTACTTCAGAATCATAATAATAAGCTAGATCGTTTAGGTAAACGTTTGAATTCATTTATAGTTTGAAAAAAAAACTCATAAAAACACTTATATAAAAGATAAAAAATCCTGTAGCCTTACAGGCATAATTGAAAATTTTTCATAAAAGTGCATTGAGTAACCTTTACAACTGCTTTACTTAAAAACTACTCTACTTAAGGTTTTCAATGTCATCCACAGTACTCACTCTTTTCACTTTGTCTCCCTCACTTTTCCTGACGAAAAATTTCCCGTCATGACACCAGACAAAAGCGTATCCTATTCCCTGGCACTTCTTCTTGAGCTCGGCGAGGAACTGTTTGTTCTCCGGGGAGAGGTGGTCGTTGACGTACACTCTGTCCGGTGGGAAAGCCTTGTTGATCTTATCCGCGGTGAGATGAACACTTCGTTTTCTTGCTTCTCGGAACTTAGTGAGAAGACCGTCCTTGACATCTCGGTCGTGGAATTGGACCACCACAGCAGGGACGCGTGACTTGTTGTATGCAGGTACTCTGTGGGCTGCTGCGATGTGGCTCGGCTGCACTTCGACCCCCAGGGCTGCTCCCAGATCTCTTACGATGGTTTTGACGTCCTCCTTAGGCGTGACCGGGATTCCACTGACTTCCACGTTATTCTTTCGGCTGTACTGTTCCAAATTCCGTACACGTTCCTGCAGACTACCAACTTGTTTGCTCAATTTCGAGTTTTCCGCGCGCAAATCCTCATTTTCCTTCTTAATTACAGCTAGTTCATTTTTTATTTCGTTCATCAAACTGTTGGACGCATCTACCCTGTCTGACATGAACTGCACTGAAGCGGCCAACTCACCCATTTCGGATTTAACACTTTTAAACTCCTGAAACATCTCAGACTTGAAATTCTCCAAGACACGAACTAGAAACTCCTTTGTAAGAGAGGTGCCGGTAGAAGATGACTTGCTGCTTGCAGACGTGGATTTCTGGCGACAGACACTGCACATCCAGTTCTTAAAAGAGCGAGTTGTCACACCTTCTGCCACACACTCCAAGTGAAAGATACCATCACACACACCGGTACACTTCACCTCCTTCCCGTCGTCAATAGAGACACTACAGGCGCCACAGATAGACATGTTATAAAATATTGTAATTCACTTTGAAAAAATACACTTCACAGAAGTAAAAAAACGTGCACGTGCTCAGAACGAAACACGCACAGTCGTGTAGAGCGATAGACACACGGAGTGATAAGCGAGAGCTCTTATCGGCTCGACTGACTGAGCTGGACTCCATATGCACTGGCCATGGAAGTGTGTGTGAGAGAGAGAACCACTCTTCCCCCACTGTATCACTCAATTTAATCATTATCAAACCCCACCTATTATGTCTAAGTAGCAGTGACCATTAATTGGTTCAATCATGTTACAAGTATTTTTTTATGCATATTGAGAAAGGATTTTTGAATATTTTCTCTCAAAGAAATAAAATTAGGTTGATAGTAAATATCCCGATAACCGCCAATCAGGGCCTTAATTATAATTCACCATATGTTTGAGAAAGCTAAAATAAATTAAATTCAACCCCCTCTCTCAAATTGAACCTGATGATTAGTTTAACAATGTAATCGTGCAATTTGAAGAAAAGCAACAAAATCACAAGAGCAAGGTGACATTCAATTCTAAAATATCTTTATTCATAAATGTATATGGAAAACAATGATTACTTATTAATAAATGAGTAAATCAAGGAGGAGTTCAGTGTTTAAAAATATCATTGTTACAACTAAAAAGAAATAGAATCAGGAATATCTTAAGGAAATATTAAATTAAAAACATTTATTTTACATATTCACTGTGGGCGATACACGGTGTGGCAGCAAACGTCTGGCAGATTGCGCGGATGGAGTGACACACATCTCGACAAAAACTGCTGCCATGCTGCAGCGTCGCCCACAGTGCATGTCTATCAATTAACCCTCTCCCGTTTAAATTCCCGCCACGCGACCATGACGCTGCTGGGCAGTATTATTTCTGGCCGCCCCACCGCTTGGATCACGTTTCCGTAATCGTGTTTTTTAAAACGTAGTTTTGAACATAAATAGTACATATTATACATCATTTTAAAGCTTATTTAACGTTATAAATTAATATCTAAATACACAACATAGTTAAATTTAATTATTATACATAGGCCTAATTTTTAGTTTAATTATATTTTTTAGACAATATTGTTTTTATGATAGTTTTTTAGATCCGTAGTTTTGAAGGTTAGGCTGTTCATTATCTTCGTTATAGGGGATATCATTTAGTTCAGAAATATCGTCGTCACTAGACACCTCACCCTCCACTTCCGACTCATTTTCAAATATGCGGTCAATTTCACTATTACGCAAAAACTGATATTGATTCATTATAAATCACTAAGAATCAATCACAAACAATCACTGTATTTTGGCGGTAAACAAACACGCTAATACTGTACATACGTACAATAATATTATTTAGTTTCTTATTTAGTCAGCTGGCGTTGATGTATAGTTCCAATCCAGTGTGCCCGTAAGGTAGCAGCATTAAACAGAGGGAAATATATTTTACTGCATTTAGCTGCAGATTCATAAAAATAATGTTTCTCAGAGAGCAGCACATTATTGTTTAGGTAGAATAGAAAATCAATTGTACATATAGACAGTACCGCAAAAGTTTCTTTGAGGCGATAACAGATCGCGCAAGCATCTATAATTCGAGTGAAGGCGTTTGGAGGCGGTCTGTCAGTAGCACCAAGCCCATCGAGAAGGCGCTTCGAGGCGGATTGACGGGGAGGGTTAACCCATGGGAATGT
>JAQJVL010009879.1:0-14413 GCA_035578905.1 Stictocephala bisonia | reverse complement strand
AAACTTGGTTTAGAGATTAAAATACTGGCAGTATAGAGGTTATCTCTTATATACTTTATTTTAGAATATCTTGAATTGCAAGTGTAACTAAGGCATTATGTACTACAATATGTACATTTATTGCTCTCCTCTTAAATTCAACACTTAAAGCAGTACACTTCTGTTTCTTTTCACCTTGAGAAATGCTAGCCATATTGTCGATTATACTGGACAGTACCAAACACACAATAGAATCAAACTAAACCTGTACTGTCTAATTCCAGAAGTCGTGACAAACAGAAGATAAGTTTTTGTGTTTCGACAAGAACTAATTGGAAATATAAATTCGTCTTACTTAGGTTTTAACCATGGAAATTTGTCTTTCAAAGGTAAAATTTGGGTTATAGAGGTGTTTGACTCTTGACAGCCTTGTTGGCTTCTTCAATCAAATATTGAAATCACTTATTTAACAGTGAAAATGTCACTCAACTGGAAAGTGTCATGTGTAATTTTATTCCTGAGATTCCACTATTCAATTTGGTACAATGGACAGTCTCTTTTTAACAAAAAAAAAAAAAAAACACATACCTACATATAGCAAGACCTGTCCCCACACATAAACCTCACCTAATGAAGCCGAGATGCCGGTGCCCCTAGGTTCACTTGGAGGGAGTATATATATATGCCTTGTCCCCAGGATACTTGGAGGCACGTCCGAGAACACTCACAACAACAAATTTAGGACGCAAAAACATTTTACGCACCAGCATCTATCAGGCCCCCTCACTCCTGTACCCCTAGATCGCTTGGAGGTTATTTTTACCTTGTCTCCTAGAACACTAGCTTGGAGGCTCATCATGAGGAAAAATCAAACAAAAACATATTTTCAAACACAACAAAATTCTTAAAAATCACAGGTAATATTTCAAATAATTACAATAACCCCCTCCCCAATCACCTTGCACAGTCCACCTAGATATTGCTTGGAGAGGGCTACACTCATCATGGATCGGCTTACCACAAGGATTCAGTTTGTCTTTGACAGCCCTGGTGACTTGATCTCATGAGTGTAGTAGTGCAAGGACCCCTTCTCCCACGGCAAAGTGGAATTGGAAGCTGGTTGGATAAGGTGAAATATTTTGTCTATTTAATAACCTGCTCTGTGTTTTGTTGAACAGTTTCATATTTTGCATTTCTTATTCACTTTCATATTTCGTGCAATTATTATGTTATGTGTGATAGTGTTAAGTCTTTTCTTGAATTAGTATGGGTTAAGGGAAAAAAGTTAGTAAGTACACCTCAAGATGATTAGGAGTCTGTTATACCTGTTGAAACGTGTTTGTTTCCTCAACACTTGATGCACTGGAAACCTCCAAATATTATCTACCTACCATGAGATTATTGGTTAGAGGCGATTTTAAATAAAAACATGTGAGCACAATCAATTGTTAGAAACTTAAACATTTTATAACGTATATTGTATAATTATTCTTGTCAATGAAATTCTGCTTCACCAATTTGAAAAACAGATATTTCACATCATAATCTATAAAAGACACAAATAGGATTATTTACTTATCTAAATAAGATGTTCAATTATAAACAATGGTTTTCTACAAATGAGTATTTGCTACTGTATTTTCACAAGCTATGGGAATGGGAAACCAAGAATTTTGTAACTGGGTTCCTTTGACGAAGGAGTTAAAAGTATACAACCAAAAACTAATTATGTTCAAAATAAATCACATTACATATAAAATGAAACTTTCTCATAACAAAATGACTCTTAAAATAATTTGATAATGTAAACTGAGGTAAACTTGAAATTAGTTTATTGGCAACTGAATTAAACATAAGAACCGCTGAATGTGTTACTCTAACCTTGCTATAGCCCTAAATTTAGGGACAAAGTTCAGAATTTTATATTTTTGGAGAGTTTAGTCTCTATATGACAAACATCTGAATTTAAAAACCATACAACCTAAACCTTTTGTGTAATATATTTACATTTAAATGGTACAATAATAATTTAGTTGACTTTGATTCTGGATAAGGACAATGTTAATTTCAAAATAAGATTACAGCTTTATTTTTTAGGATATAATTTTAAACCCTCTGAGAGGGTTTTTGTTTATTTTTTATACAACAATAACTATTGTACTACTGTCCCAGGGGGCATTAGTCACAATTGTACTATAGGGCATGTTAATTTTAAAATACATTTATTAAAAAAGTTAAGTGTGAAACATTTTCAAGTAATGTAAACAGAGGGTGTCAGCTACTTATTTATCTGGCCTAAGCGGGGAAGGAGATTCAACTGCCACAGCTGTTGTAACCACACAATGGTTTGGGCATGGACCCACAAACAAAAATCAGTCTTCTGATAGTTGACGAAGTTGAAAGTAGTTGGAGGCTTGAGTATGACAACATTTACTATGGAAGACTGTTACCAATAGCTTTTTCTCCACTTCAAAAAGTTATATCCTAGATTACAGAGCTGTCAAAATTATGATTGATTGAAAGAAATCACAGGTTTGACTTAAGCTAAAGGTTCTCAGTTCGATTCCAATCAGTCATAAAAAATGTTAAAAGGGATCAGCTGATAACCACTGGCTGTTCATTTATCATTGGGCTATTAATTAATGACACTTTCTAAGGAATGGTCAGTCTTAGTTTTTAACGACTACATTCGCGCATCTACATGCATCACACTCGTTCGAAATCCATATTCGCCCATACCTTGCCGATCAGTGTCTTATAAATAAATAACCGTGCATTGGTTGCACAAGGTCTCAGATGTTATAGTGCTGCGATATGCTCAAAACGTCGGATCTTAAACAACTCTGAACACGGTAACCCAACGTTATATACGTTACATAATTTTAGAAACAAATCAATTTTTGCTAAATAATACTATTTTCGTATGAAAATTAATACTTATTATTGTACAGAAATATTTTTAATAAAACATTTGACTGTAGTACAACTGAACAAAATTGCATCACTTACAGGTAGACAGATGCACAATGGTTTACAGAATCATAATTAATTTTAATAGCCTGTTAAAGATGTTTTAAAGACCTTGCAGAGCCATATAACTGACTTGTCGTACAGTCCCAAATACTGTACCTCATGGTGTAATAATCTATGACTCCAATACAAAATAATATGATTTTTTTACTTTACATTCTTTAGAGTAACAATTCAAATGTACTAAAGCATTTATCCGTCAAAGAAAAAATTGCTTAAAAAAACATTTTAGGTGTAGCATTAATGTGTTTAGTTAAAAAGCTTAAAACTGTATCAGTTTGAAACATTTAATGCTTCTTCAATATCCTGTACATAAAGATATCCATTAATAGATGATCATGTTAGTTCCTTAATAAAAAGGATATCTTCGGGTTTATACCTTTTAAAGGTAATGTCTCGATTCTGTCCGATTGAAACTTTGAAAATGATATATTTTGCTCATATACACTGTCATATTTCTTTTGGTATCGTGCTGTATGGAGGAACCAGCTTAAAAAATCTGAATGAAATTCTGTTACTTCAAAAAAAAAAAAGCATTACGTATAGTGTTAAATTTAAATCATGATGCTTCGGTTAAAGAATTCTTTCCTAAACTTGGCATTTTATAGTCCAGTCAAGGAATGAGGTGTAGAGTGCGTGAGCAGGTAACTAAGCGATTCCTTCAGAAACTTGTTCAGGGGGCTTAGGTTGTTAACATACCAAAAGTCCTGACTCCTAGGTGATGAGCGGGGGGGAGGAGGGGGGGCTAAAGGTACGAATTTTGGATTTTTCGCTTATATCTCGAAAACGGTGCACCGGAGAGAAATATTTTACATAATAAAATGGAGTTCTTAAAATTATCTAAAACTTTTATATAATATGTTTTTTTCTAATTCCTAACCCTTTTCGAGCTATACCCTTGAAAAAAGTTGAAATTTACAAAAAAAATCAATTTACGTCAAAATATTCATAAACATTGCATCATATTGTCTAAACCTATTCATAAACGAAAAGTATGAATAGGAAAGAAGTTGTAGATTTTTAAATTCCCTTTTAGAATATATATACATATGCTGATTAATGTCCAACCCGCCTAAAGTTACAGCTATTTTAAAACTTGTATAGCATTTTGCAATTTTCAGAAAATTAGTTTGTATATCATATTCTTAACCCACAACCTTTGTTCGTTCATCTAATAACATATATGGCCACTTATAAGCAAGTTATTAAATAAAGTAGAAAAAATAATGATGATGACAAATTTCACACTTTATTCTACAGATAGTTTCGTTACACCAATACAATAATAATTGTAAACCCCATTGTTCTCAATATATTCCTAATGTTTTACTCTCAGCTTTAAAAGTAATCAAATTTTCATCCTCTTTGAACTTGAGGGCCCAGGCAATGATTGTTCTTCCATGGCATCTTCTTCCTCAGTAGCGGGTGGCTCTTGCTGAATGGGCTCTACATCGTCTTCATCGTCCTCATCGTCAACAGGCACACTGTTCAGGCACTTCCCTTGACAGTGGAGGCACGCTGCAGAACAGGTGATCATCGCTTTTCGGCAGCCACATTTTCCAATTACACAATCCTTGGTGCAGCGGCAAAATATAGTTTTCTGGTGCTGGTAGAGTTTCCATTGTAATTGCCACCAGGGTGTCTCCTACACGTTTCCACCCCCAATCTTGAGGGGGCATCTCATTACCAAGCCACTGCTGCACTTGGTGGTAGGTTCGCCGAGAGTGCTGTTTAGCTGCATTCTCTGTTGGAGGTAGGGAGCTGATTTCAGGCTTCATATATGCCACTGACCTCGTAAACGATTGGAAGCGGTACTGGTTAAGGGAGGTTTGTTTTTTTGGCACCTTATACCACTTCAGAAAGCACATCTCCCCAGCCTTTTCAACCTGGTCGTAAGTAGAGGAGGGGTTAGAAAATGTCATTGCTGCTTGCTGGATGATTTCTGACTCCAAGTACAATTTAAAGAAGCCCACCTTGCTTCTCCTGAAAGTAGCAGAAGTTGTGTCGCATCCGGTATATGAATGAAGGAACAGGATGTGTTCAAATCTACGGTGCTGCATCTCTTGGGTGGACAGTACTATTGTTTTGGTTTTCCCTCGTCCGGGTTTTAGCATAAAGATATCTCGGTCGCAGGAGTGGAAGCAATCAACAGGACAGCAAGGTCTACATCCTCACCAACGACAGCCACAGAGTTGTGAGTGGATTGTTCAACAGCAGTCTTCACGATTAGGATGTCAGCGTCATCGGTAGCCTGAAGAGTATGTATCCCTTTCTCCTGCAGCTTTATCTCCAGTAAGGAGATGAAGTTAGTTTTGTTGGTAGGATTTGATAAAAAGTCTTCCTGTTTAACAGGTATTTGTGTGTCCCATTGATGTCGGCTGACCTTTTTAGTCTGTAACGACGCATTTGTTCTTGTGATTTAGTGCTATTGGCTGTGTTTGCGTACCCACCAAACCACAGAGCGAGTAGTCCCAGGATACTGGTGGTCGACGTAGGTGATATAACTATTACAAATAGTCACAACCGATGCATCTTTTGGCCAAATAACTCTGTGGAGTAGAAATCCTCCATCGACTACAATGTTCATTTGAGGCAGAAGAATATATTTCTTGGTTGGCTCAAACAATTTGTACAGCACTGATTTGTTTGTATTTCTCATGCCACTTTCGTTGAACAGTGCTAAGGGAAATGGGGCCAACTCATACTCAAAATATGTCATCAAATCCTCATCTGATCGTTTGCTTATACATATCCGCTGAAAGAGCAATGTTGGGTAACTACTACCATTTCATCGTGAACTTTTATCAATGAGCTGACAGAAGATATTGGCAATGCGCGATAACTTTACGTCTGCAAATGTCAAGTCAACTATTGAATTCATAGCCCTTTTACCAACTCGAACAGCATCAAGTTAATTAATTGACTAACAATATTAAATTTAATTGACTAACAAATTGCTGATATTGTTATCTGTAATTTAAACAAAATACACGAACAAAGGTTGTGGGTTAAGAATATGATATACAAACTAATTTTCTGAAAATTGCAAAATGCTATACAAGTTTTAAAATAGCTGTAACTTTAGGCGGGTTGGACATTAATCAGCATATGTATATATATTCTAAAAGGGAATTTAAAAATCTACAACTTCTTTCCTATTCATACTTTTCGTTTATGAATAGGTTTAGACAATATGATGCAATGTTTATGAATATTTTGACGTAAATTGATTTTTTTTGTAAATTTCAACTTTTTTCAAGGGTATAGCTCGAAAAGGGTTAGGAATTAGAAAAAACATATTATATAAAAGTTTTAGATAATTTTAAGAACTCCATTTTATTATGTATAAATATTTCTCTCCGGTGCACCGTTTTCGAGATATAAGCGAAAAATCCAAAATTCGTACCTTTAGCCCCCCCTCCTCCCCCCCGCTCATCACCTAGGAGTCAGGACTTTTGGTATGTTAACAACCTAAGCCCCCTGAACAAGTTTCTGAAGGAATCGCTTAGTTACCTGCTCACGCACTCTACACCTCATTTTGGGTCATTTATTGACTGGACTATTAACAGTTTATGGAATGTATATTTTTGAAACCATAATGACAGTGATAAAATCCCAAGATAACATACCAACACTGGGTGACACTCATAGATATCAAACTCGCAACAGGAATATGTTTGCCATTCAAAATTATAGATTAGAATTTTCCATAAAGAAACCAGTTTTATCTGGTATAAAATTTTATTACAGCATTCCAGAAAGAATATGTTCATTATCTAATGTAAAATTTAAAAAGCAATTAAAAAAATATTTAATAGACAAGGCCCTATACTGTTTTGAGGAACTTTAATTTATAAATACTTCTCTTTGGTAGTGTTTAATTTGATTTGACACTGTACATTTACTTTATGAAATTTACTTGTATATTATACCGACACCATTCTTTATCTTGTATAAATCTTTGTACAAAATAATGAATAAAGATTTGTGATTGATTGATTGATAGATTACCCATATCATAAACTACCGTTTTAGTAGCTGGAAGAAATTGTAAATTACATCCAAATACAAACAAATTCAGTACGATAAATGTATGCCAAAAAGTGTCAACTTACAAATCAAAGTAATATGACACATTCATAAACTATAAATCAAAATTTATCAGCACCACTCATCATAAACTACATTTTTATAATAAGAAACCATCGTGTATTGGTATCAAGATTTTAAGAGCACTTCCTGATTCTATTAAGAATGAAAAAAGCAATAAATTTAAAAATGGATTACGGAAGTATCTTGTTGAGAAGGCTTTGTATTCCCTTGACGAGTTTCGATTGAATTTCTAAAAACCTTAAAAAGCATAATGTTAGTTATTATTTCTGTCACTGCACTACCTTAAGTCAGTCTTTTTTCAAGCAAAACACGGTTTTTTGTTCACTTAATGTGTTTTAAATTAAAATATTGTTGTTTTTTATGGCATGGTTTTGATTGTATTGGATTTGTTCATTATTGCCATTGTTTTTTAATGTACTTGAATTGTACTATTTATAAATAAAGGAAATTTTGTATTGTATACATCTATTATGTATACATACAGATTAGATTTCTTTACAACGTATATTTTATTAGGACATATTTTTGTAAACAAATCAATTATTTACTCTCAAGATGTCGACCATCAAGAAATGGGCTAAAATGGATTTCGAATAAGTGTGATGATAGAATGTAGTCATTGTTACAAACTAAGGTAGATTAATCCTTAAAAAGTGTAATTAATTAATAGTCCTAATACAATTGTGCAGCCGGTGATTATCAATTATTGATCCCTTTATTTATTTAGAGTGTAGTAGGGATCAAACTGAGAAACTTTACTTATGAAGCTGGGCTTTAACCAACTACATTACTGATTAATTATTATAAATGAGTTAATAAAAAATAATAACTTACCTGGTTTCTCCAAAATGTTACTGTAGATGGCTGAATCAGCCTTAATTTGGGCTAAAAACTATTTTGACAATCACAAATTACCTTTTGTTACAATATGAAACACTAAACTATTATTTAACATATTATTACACGACAGAAATATATTATTAAACACTATTAGCAAAATAAATGTCAAAAATACAAAGAAAACGTTTTTGACTGTCAAACACTACACAGTAATGTTTGCTAGTACTGGAACATTAACTAACCTTTTTTATACAACTGTGATGCTGTGTAAATAATACAATAACATTCTGCTGTTGTATTGATGATTGTTTACCTTCAAGGTTCTATTTATTCCTCCTTATATTGTTTGTTTACTTTAAACTAAAGAAAAATACAAACTTCATGTGCTCGTCTTAGAGAACAATTACATGTTAATGTTTTCATAGAATTATATACTATAGACTCTACTTATGACAGTATACTCCAATGGCTGCAGAGCGTTAATTACTCTGACAATAAGAATATATTTATTGCTGTTCAACAACAGACTTGCTATAGCCTAAGACAAAGACTGTAAAGTATTTTACTTTCTTACTTTATTCTTTTAATAGTTAACAAAGATGGATTGGATTTCAAGGATATGTACTGGGAAATAATGGAAACAATGCAATCTACAGAAGTCAGGCACAGAGTTAGGAAATATGATAGTGAACGCTTGAGGATCATTTTTCAGAGTCCAACAACTGTGATGAATGATGATGTGATGAATAAAGGTTTAAAAAAAATATTAACTATTCACCAAAAGGCGGCCATTAAGATTACCACTGACACTGGATCAAGCAGTGGGGGGGGGGGGGACTCCACGGACAAATGGGATCAGGGGATGTGGTGATTATCTAATCTGATTGAATATGGAAATATTGGTAGGGATTACCCTGTATGGAAGGGATGATTTTGGAAAGGGAAAGATGATCAAAGGACTTAGGGAATTTTGAGAGAAGCAGTCAAGTCTGTGGAACCACAGAAAAAAGGTCCAAGTAGCCAGGAGGCACTCCAAGTACAAAGGAGGTCTCATCTACTACCAGTCGAAGTCCACAAACGGCCGACGCCAAAGGGGATGAGCCAGCCAGCCTGACCACCAGCTTCAGGGTTTGACTTGAACCGACTACTCCATCTAATCAGGAATCTGCCTAGCCCGCTATCAAGGGCGAATATAGGAAAGGAATCAGCCTAGCCCGCTCTCAAGGGTGAAGATCCAAGAGGGTAGCTGGGAAAGACTCAAATTGGTCGGTAGCGTAGTTGGTTCAATCCCAGCTTCATGTGCTAAAGGTTCTCAGTTCCATCCCAATCAGTCATAATACATTTTGAGAAGGATCAGCTGATAACCACCGGCTGTTCATTTGTCATTGGGCTATTAATTAATGACACTTTCTGAGGAATAGTCGGCCTTAGTTTGTAACAATGACTACATTCGCTCATCTACACTCATTCGAAATCCATATTCGGCCATATCTTGACGATCGGCGTCTTATGAATACATAAATAAATAAAAAAAAAGACACACTGGTCGACGGAGACTGCCTCCAGCCTCTAGACGTGGACATCTTCGCTGACGGTAGCTAAACTCTTTGAGGGTAGAGAAGATAACGTAATTGGGTTGTCTAAACCAATTCCGAATGTCTGGGAAAAATCAGAAAATTCCACAGTTCCCCTGCTTTAATTTGATTAAATAACTATCCATAAACAATTTATAAATAAAGTAAGTGACATAATAATTTTCAAATAAATATAAGCTTGTGTATATAAAAATAATAGAATAATAATAAAGTATAACTATATAATTTAAAGTTAATTTGATTGAGGAATACTATATAAAAAATTTTAAATATATTTTCATTGTCTATTGCGTAATAAGAGAAATGAACATACTCGTATCTTAAGGAGATTATATTATACTATATACAATTATCTACAAGGGATAAGTACCGAAATACTTGTTTTAAATGCCTGATAATATTAAAGGGAACTTAAATAGTAAATAATTTGTTCACCTATAATGTTATAAATAATTGAATTGATTTTAAAAAGTATATCCAGTTTATTTTATTCAAGAGGGAATTTTATTGTATTAATTATAGAAGGGCTGTTGATTTGATTTTACTGAATATATTATTTGTCATGCATTTAATTGTAAATAATGTATTTTTAAAGAGTCAGACCAGATCAGTGTAAACATTTATTTTAAAATAACCTTATTAAAGGAGATAAAGAAATTAAAATATGACTCTAATATTATTATTTACTAGAACACTAAAAATATGTTAATGTACAATTCATGTCTTTAATCAGATGTACATTTAAGGTATGAGTGATAAGTGGGTGGAGGTTTCCACCATATTATTAAATAAACATGTCATATTATCTATTTCATTGTGTGCATTAATTAGCCCCGATCCCAATCATTGATACATACTTCTGAAATTGATTTAATCTGCCAAGCAAGTGCGTATATCAAATATAATTTTATTTTAACAATTTCTAATCAAGTTTAAGATTTAATATTTTAATTTAAGTCAATCACATACCACTCGCCAATCGAATAAAATGCTTGCGACGCGCCAGAAACTGTTTTTCGCTGTTGATAGTTTTTAGACCCCAGGCGCTTATTCCTACTGGTGGAAAAAGTTATCCACTAGTCTTGGGTCTGCATTGTTGGACTCGACAGTTGTTTTTTATCTCTTGTATCATATTGATGAACATCTCTCCCTTGAATCAAATTGGCAGTAGAGTATTGCATCAAATAGTATGGCAGAGTCAGGAAATTAAGCTGCCAAAGTGAATTCTTACAAGACCCTCTGAATTTTTAACTTGGCAATGATTCTAACAGCTTCTTTTTGAAGTCTGAATGCTCGACAACACATGGTCTATGAATTGGTTTCTTTCCAATGATAAATTTTACCAAATAGGATTGCATTCTTTCCTATGACTAGTATACAACATTTTGAGCAATGTATTTTTATGCAGTTTTTTCTACTTTTGAGAACACAATTCATAAGTCGGATAGGAAAGTTTCCAAGGTACGCTTCTAGGGCTATTGAAAGAACTACAGTATGTTCTAAATTTAAAAAAGAAATACTAAGACTGTTAAACTTTTAATAGACATAAATTTAACACAACATTCAATAAATTAGGTTAAAAAAGCCAAACACTGACACAAGTACATGTGATGGAAAGGAAACTTTGTTAATAATGGCACTGAAAATTAATGTTGTTTTTTTATTTATTTATTCAAAAGACGCCGATCGTCAAGATATGGATGAATAGGAATTTCGAATGAGTGAATGTAGTCAATGTTACAAACTAAGGCTGACTCTATGCTTTAGAAAGTGTCATTAATTAATAACCCAATGACAAATGAACAGCCGGTGTTTATTACCTGAGCCTTCTCAAAATGTATTGACTCTGATTGGGATCGAACTGAGAACCTTTAGCACATAAAGCTGGGATTGAACCAACTACGCTACCAACCAATTTTACTCTTCAATACATGAGAGTAGTAAAACACATGCTGTTATACACAGTATAGGTAATTCAAAGATGATGATGACAACGACTATTTCGGTCAATGTTTTGATTTTAAGAAAAAATCTTTCAAACCAACTTTGATCTGCAGTAAAATACTTTACATAAATAAAATATGTATATTGTGTGTACGGTTTACTGATCATTATGCTTGAAAAACCTGTATCAAAACATTATTAGTCAATTCATGATTTTGAAATGTCTATAAATTAATATTTTAATTTTAAAAAATGTTCCAATAATTTGAAAAGTATATACATCTTTGAATTACATATTGACTTTATTATTGTCCTATGGGACACCCCTGCACACGCTTCACATGCCAACCCCACCTCTCACTGCATTCAATACACCTCGGCCTTGGCATGTGACTTTTGGCAACAGATAATGGTAGATTAACTATATAACATAAAATCATAATATTAAACTTATTTATAGTATCTCACTCACACTACTTGCGGTGCTACCTATTTATTAGTATAAATGCCCAATAATATTACTTAGCATATTTAAAACGTGTTCATTTCATTTGTTTTTGTTAAATAGTTGAAGATTAAACTCTTAATGCATCAATAGGATTACAATATCAATAGGATAATGTCAAATATACAAAATAAACTTGTTTATTTATTTACAAAACAGCTGTTTCTTTAAAATTTCATGTAAATCAGTCAAGTGGTTTCTGAGATTGCGTGATGAGTGTGTCAATCAGTGGTATTTGGCTTTTATTTATATAGATTAAATTGAGGGTCTACATTCCAATTTATATTAGTACACCTACAAGAGGGTCTACTATACATTAGAAGAATATTTTTAATATTAATTTATTTTCAGTCTTGTTATAACTTTAACAACATATAACTACATATTTTTAATAAACAGAGTTTTTCTTACGACTTGAAAAAGACAGGATAACTCATTTCATTTCTAATCCATCAGGTTTAGCCTTCTGTTTGTTTTACAATACTTCTTATTCATTACAGAAGGTCATCTTAAAACGGTATATTACTGAAAAATAAACTATAAAAAATTGAATAGTTGGTTATCTATGTAACAGTTCTTAGTTAAATTCAGTCTGATCTAAACACAAGCACGAATTATAGTACCAGAAGACCGAGCATAGCTCATTTGAAATTTTCAAAGTGAGGAGGTAGCATCCATATCTCCCAGAGGATCCTGTGTTGTTGCTCTTCCTAGTAGGTTATTAATAAAATTTAGTGTCGGAGGTCTTCCGCTTTAATGGAACTCGGCCTACGACCTTGCGGAGAAAGTTCAGCCTTTGGCTTGTTATATACTACATAACAAAGGCAATCTTGGCATATAACATCGCGAGGAAGATCGACCTACGGTCTCGCCAGGATTCTTAGCAGTATGACCATGAATTTTGCCAACATCGATTGTCGAGCTCATTATCTGTCGAGAGTACAGTACCTCCTCCCTTGTCAGACTTAATGTATCGGCCGGTAGGCCAAACGAACGAGAAGCTATTTAAAGTAGCACTTTGGGGCATAATAAGCCCCTACAAAAAGTAGTTAAAATTCCATATTTAAAGTTCTTGTGCTAAACTGGTCCATCTGCTGGCTTTGCAATTTTGTAGTTGAACAAAAATAGTTAAATTTAATTAATATTATTTATGAGAATTTTTGTACTATTTGTTTTAGGTTAGATTAAAGGCCACTAGGCCAGGAATTAGTATACTGGACATTAGCAAACTTACCTTAGAAGACAAGTTCACTAACATAAAAGTAGTAGTAACATACACAAAATAAACACATAATCACAATATTTCAATGCCACTGGCACTTTTTTCGGGTGAGTAGAGAGGGGTGAGAGAAAGACTGCACTATTTGTTAGTCATTTTTGAAGCCAATTCCAGGAAACTATTGTCATCCACCTGATTGATTCTATCTTCATTGTAGCGCTTAGAGCATTGTACTTTATCTTTCATCGTGAGTCCCGTTTTCTAATCCCAAACATATCTTTCCAATGCAGTTGGTTTTATTTAGCTTCAATGTAATAAAACTTTATTTGTCATTGTCACTCTACTTCTACGTAAGTGTTGCACTGTGCATTTAAACTGTAACAATAATATTGCCCTTCTTTGTTTTTTATTTTGCTAAATTATGTTTTATACAATAGGATCACATAATTTTGTAGGACTTTTTTAAGGCCGAATTACAAGGGAGTCCAAAACACCGAGGGCCAGTTGAGCTAGGTTATGCTATAGAATTAAAAACGTATGATTATTACAAATAATTTTTTTAATGATGTATTTTCAGAAACTCAATGTATATATTATATATTTAGCATAATAAAACACAAATAAAACAAATTAGTTTATTCTCCAAATTTTTTTTCTATAAATTTTTATACACAGGAATTTACAAATGTAGGCTTTCAAGTAAGATTAACATCTTGTATACTTTTAATAGTTTAAAAAATAATCCGATAAACAGAAATAGATTAATGGAACTATCCTCTAAATATTAGGCAAGCTCGATTAAACAATACAGAAAATACAATAAATTTGTCTCTTTTTTGGAAGACAAATATTTATGGGCCTACATACATATTTACATCACGCTAACAATAAATATATACATTGTATTAAGTATAACTCACACTTTCCCAGACAACAAAGGAAAGAAGAAACCAACAAAAGAGTTGTTAAAAAAATGTTTAAATTCTTTCATATGTAAAGCAAAAGACTTCACATATTGTAATTTTTAAGTTAATAATTTATGCTTGGAAATGATAATTAGAAAGTTACATTACTATAAAATGATATGACAATGTATTTTTTATATTTATATACCAACTACTAATGATTAGTTATTCAACTGTAACTAAGTTCTTTTCTAACAACGAAACTGAAAAATTTTAATTTAAT
>JAQJVL010009878.1:0-14423 GCA_035578905.1 Stictocephala bisonia | reverse complement strand
TATTTCTTTGGGCAGAACAACAAGACACTCCTGTTACTGCAATAAATGCTCCTTCAGTGGCTACCACTTCATACTCGGCAGAACAACTAGGTGCTTCTGTTTCTACAAGAACTTTTACACCATCTGTAGCCACCTCTTCGTTCTCTGCTGAACAACTGCAACCAGGAACATCTTGTTTACAGCAATGTAAAAACTTTGAGGATCTTCTATTAGATATGTTAAGAAAGGGAAAAAAACCAGATAACCCTGAAAAGAAACGCAAGAGACTAGTAACTAACTGTGAAATAATTACAAGTAAAGATTACCTTTTAAAGAAAGAACAGGAAGAAAAGGACAAAAATGATTAAATAGAAAGAAAAAAACTGAAAAACATGAAAAAAAATTTAAAAATCCAACTGCACTAGATAAGCGTAAAAAATTATATATTTCTAAATTGAACAAAAAGAAAGCTAGTGGTGATTATTCAGAAAGTAACTACGATTGTGATTTAACAGACACGGTGAAAAGATTTGATCATTATTTAGCTGAAGAGAAGAAGTTAGAGTTGCTCTGTGAAGGTGAGGAGTCGTTCAATAATTAACTTAAGACAGTTAAAAAGGCAGTTGGTGAACATATTGTGTTCCTCTATGAAGGTGAATATTTTCCCGGGAAAAATTAAGCTTTTCACATAATGAAGTAGAAATCAATGCCATGCAGAAATCCGTCAAATCCTGGAAGTGGCCTGAGAAAGAAGACGTTGGAACGTACAGTTGGGATGATGTTGTAGGTGCTATAGATGAACCGAAGCTCGTGTCCAAAAGAGGCTTCTTTAATGTCAAGGAGTTAACCCCTCTGTGGGATTGTTAAACAGTATAAGTAGTCTCTAAGATATAAGTTTTTTTAAATTAGTTTGATCAAATACTTTTTATTTCATTTTATAACTTAGGATCTTAATAAGCAATATATATGTGATTTCAGCTTATAATTTATTAATAGTCCCGATCTCGTCACCATACGCGATGCTCTTACATTTTCTGTAGCTCCAACATTATTAAACTTAAACGAATGGTTGTTTGTTTTCACAAAAGCACACATGCTGGTGGTTAGGCCCACTTACCCCAAATCATAATACACAAGTTACTATGGAATTTAGGACCAGTGGGTCCAGTTACCCCAATCCTAAGGGACAACTGGACCTACTGGACTTAATTTTTATAAAAATTTATTTTATTACTTTACATGTGATTATCAAGCTAATGTCCCGTTTGTGTATTTAGAATCAGTTTAAGCATACATTATCATCTCCATATTAAAATAAAAACGAGTTGTATGATCTGTAACTGTAAAAAATCTTACTCAACCCTGACCATGTTGTAAAATTATGGCCCAGTTACCCCAGCTCACCTTATATGCTATTTGTTTGTTTGTTTTTTCTTCATTTATAATATTCGTTTTATTTGTCATAGGAGTAGTATAGCTGACATGTCAATAAAAATTAAGTTAAAATACCCACGTTTTGTCATAACGTCAGCATAAAAATTATCTGCTTACTGTCACTTGTCTATTCACGTCATCGTGTGGCGCTGAGATCATTTTTTATTGTAGCTATTTTCATTTGTGACCAGTTGAACTATGTCATCTGTTACAGTCAGTATGATTTTTATTATTACGGCTCATTAAATATGCTGGTGGTATATTGGTATTCATTTGGTAAAAAATTAAAAAAAATTACTTAATTATTTGTGATCAACAGTTTAATTTATAACATATGTATTCGAAGAGCTATTTCTAAGAATTTTAGGGAGTCTTGGTAATGACTCCAGGAATGGGGTGGGATGAGGACACTACATAGTTTGGACGACAGAAGATTAAGCCTTGCTGACTTACCTGACCCTATGCATCTATATCAGAAAAACTTATTTATACATACATATATATATATATATATATATATATATATATATATATATATATATATATATATATATATATATATATGTATATATATACAGGGTTGGGCAAAAGTCTGGAAGATATTTATTAGTTTTAAAACTATTGAAAGAAATTTAATGAAACTTTGCAGTTATGTACATGTCCCTATACCAAACATTTAGACATATTTTATTTGTTTTTCGCATTGTTAGGTTATGGCCCCATGAATGAAGTCTTAAAACTTTTAAATGTAAGCCTACCTCGAGTTATACCTGAATTTTAAGGTATTTGTTTGTAAAACACAAAAGTGCAAACCTAAGATCAAAAGGATGACCCAGTCAGAAAAATACAGCCACTCAAAGAATTTAATGTCAGGGTTGGGAAAGTCTGGAATGTATTTATTAATTTTAAAACTATTAAAAGAAATGTAACGAAACTTTGTAGTTATGTACATGTCACTATACCGTACATTTAGGCATATTTCATTTGTTTTTTGCATATCCAAGGAATGGCCCATGAAGGAAGTCTCAAAAATTAAAATAAAAGCATAACTCGTGTTACACCTCATTTAAAATGTCTTTGTTTGTAAAAAACAAGAATGCAAACCTGAGGTCAAAAGGATGACCCAGTCAGAAAATATAGCCTCTTAAAGGATTTAATATCATATAACTAATACTGCTTAAGAACAAGGCATTATTTTTTGCTATGTAGAACTATAATTTATCTGATTGAATATGAGAAATTAAATTTCATAAAAAATAAGTAACAAATTATTATAATAATATTCTTAAACTATTTTTAAGGTAAACATACTGTGAAAAGGATTTATTAATTTTCCTTATTTATTTATTTTTTTTATAATGCAGTTATTCGTTACGATTGTTAAAAATTAACAACATACTCAACAGGGACCTCAAACTGTTAAATAAATAGCCGTATCACTAAGAAGAATTAATAATATGACATTAAATTCTTTGAATCACTGTATTTTCTGACTTAGTCATGCTTTTGACCTCAGGTATGCACTCTCACATTGTACAAATAAAGACCTTTAAAAGGAGGCATAACTTGAGGTAGACTTACATTTCAAATTTTTTAAGACTTCCTTCATGAGTCATCCTCTGGTTATACGAAAAACAAGTAAAATAAATCTAAATGTTTAGTATAGGAACATGTACATAACTACAGAGTCCTGTTACTTTTAATAGTTTTAAAATTAATAAATATATTCCAGACTTTTGCCCAACCCTGAAACAAAATTCTTTAAGTAGCTGTATTTTCTGACTTGGTCATCCTTTTGACCTCAGGTTTGCACTTTAGTATTGTAAAAACAGAGACCTTTAAAATTAGATATAAGTCAAGGTAAGCTTACATTTAAAATTTCTAAGACTTCCTTCATGGGCCAACCCCTGCATACAAGAAAAACTAGTAAAATTTGTAAAAATTTTTGGTATAGGGACATGTACATAACTGCAAAGTTTCATTACATTTCTTTCAATCGTTTTGAAATTAATAAATATATTCCAGACTTTTGGCCAACCCTGTATGTAATTTTGTTAAATTATTGATCAAAATAAGTTTCACAATTTTATTCTACACAAGAAAAAAGTAAATTAAGTAAGTATTAAAACATAAAATGCAATAATTTTTGTGTAGTTGTTAATATTTTTATCCTTGATCTTAAGGCTTAATGAATTAAAATTAAGTATTTCGAACTTACTTGAATTGAAATTATTGAACGCAATATAAAACAGTTTAAACAACTGGGATTTGTTGTAGTGAGTTGTACTAAAGATTTAAAAACTCTTTGTTTTTAATTCTGTAGACAAACGTTTTTATAAAAATTGTGTATAACACTAAAAAAAACCGTAAAAGTTTTTACTATTATGATTAATAATATTTTTATTTAAAATATAACTACAATTTTTAGGTACACAAAACAGCTTTAAATATATATATATATATATATATATATATATATATATATATATATATATTGTAACGACAAAAATATTAGAATTTGAGAAGTAACACCAGTTTTTGTTAAGGGGTGATGACTATTTTCGAAGGTTATTAAGGGAAAAAACCAAAATATGCAAATTTTGCTTTCTTTTTATTAGAGCAACACTTAGAATACCAGTACAATTGTCTACATTACATTCAATTCTATCCTGGTGGATGGAACGTACACAATTATCATGTTTACTGATCCGTAAATCCCTATTGGAAGTATTTTTTCTACAAATTTCAGTCATGGACAACAGAACAGCACAAAAAGTCTAAACCATATTATGGATTTCAATTTTGCATTTCTGATGAATAATTTAATTACATGAAATAACATTTTTACACACAAATTTATTGAAAATATATGTTTATGGAATAGTTCATTTATAAGTTTCATGAGCATGGATACAAATATTCACCTTTTTAAAGTCTATTTATACCAAATGCATTTTTAACTTAATCTACATACGTGTTATGGATCCAAACCCATCAAGTACATTTTTAGTGGACCTCCCGGGATTTCAACCTGTGACCCTCTGTGTATGAAACAAAAGTGCTAACCACTAAGCTAGCAAGAAACCTTTCCTGCTTACCATTGAATGGTAATTCATTTTAACCTATTATATTTAATGACAAGCAGTATTTTAACATTCATACTAAGCTCAGGAATTCAAACGAAGCCTTACAATCTCTCTCTCACACATCAGCAATGAGAATGTTCATTGCTCTTTGCAGAGAGAGAAATTCATCAGGAGACTCAATAACGTTCCTTTGGCAAAAGCCATAATGGACTTTCTTTAGATAACTGATCAGGAATTATAAACTAATATAATTTTATTGGGGGATATTTGCCTTGAATCAATGATATAAAATAAAATTCTTTGTTAAAAAATAAAATGAGTGTAAATAGGGCCAGACTTGTAAAATAATATTTCTGATTCAAATAAACTAAGATTAACAATCTTGTTATCTTTGAAAAAAATATAAATAAATAAAATAATAATAAATAAATAAAACAACAACAACCTGTATTATAACGTGGAATTGTATCGAGTAGTATTTGCTCATCAACTAGGTACATGAAATGCCCAGGGTGGGCGTCAGAGGCGAGCAGCGAGGTTTAACAGAGAGGGTTGCTGGATATGAAGCACCCCATATTGAACTATTTAATTACAATGTTACTTTACATTAATGTTTTGAATTTTCTATTATTTGTTAACTATTAGTTACGACGTATTAAAAAACATTTCTTTTACATTATTCTAAAATAATAACACATAACATTTGGTTGAGTTTTGTGAAATGTTGAATGGTTGGTTTATCAATGAGGCATTCTCTTATTTACGCTGAGTATTTTCTAATAGTTTTATATTAGAACATTTGTTATATGTACTTAATCTTAACTATATTTTTTATTATGAAATGTAATCATAAATTCATGTTAAGTTATTTAAAATGTAAGTATGTGGAGTGTTTTGTTAGTAGATTATGTATAGGCTAAGTGTATAGACAAATATGTTGTAGTAGTAGTTAGGGTTCGGATGTTGAATAGGGAAGATAACTGAGTGTCAGGCTTGTCAATTAGCTGAAAATCAGACCAACGCTACGTGGTTCGGATTCCATGTAAAGCTGGAGGTCCCTTAGTTGGCTTTGCTGTTTCTTAGAATACATCGACCGTAGTAACAATGATTATTCTTGACAATGAATCTACACTCCTATATCTCTAAGATTGGCGACTCAATAATGAATGATAAACTAGATATCTATTATGCTCAAATGTTTTGACAATGCAATTTAGAGATTATCGTCATTGGTCCCTTAATTGTACAACTTTAATAGATATATTTTTAAATTTCACTATTAATATTTTTCATGTATTTTATTGATCAACAAGTAATTATATCTGAACAGTCATACTTATAGGAAGGATAATATTTTTCTTACTGTACCAAAAAATTTGCGTATATTCTTTAGATCATCGTCACGCCCCATCTCATCCATTGCCCGCTGGCAATCTTGACTCACTGAATCACTCTTAACCTGCAAATTCGATTATTTAGCTACGTTTGAAATGTTATTACATATAATTTAAATTAAATTCATTTTGATGTTTCCTACTCAACCAAATTTAGATACACAGAAAGTGGCTCATATACCATGATAATATAGAAGGCATTTAGGTATCCAGCAATAATATCCATATACTAATTTTTATACATGTTTTTGTGTACAAAAAAAAAAAAAAAATTGACTTATTCTAGGATTTGTATTTAAGCATAATAAATAACATAATTTTCAAAAAAAATTTCTCGTTGTTCATTTTGTATTATTGTTCTATAAATGCATACTAAAATATTTAAGGAATGCATTTTCTTTCTTTTAGTAGATTTTAACGTAAGTTATGTCTAAATTTTTTGAGATTCTCTTATCATGATGTTATATCTATAATTTTTTTGTTTTTAGTACTTTTATAGTTTATTAAGATTAAATGTTTTAGGGGATGTTATAAACAATGGGGGAAGCCACGGAAACATTTGGTATACATTATCATAAAAAATCAAAAATTTCCATAAAAGTAAAAAAAGAAAATTATTTATGCATAAAAAAGGAAAGGTTAGATTTATTCTGCCACCTATTGAACTAAGCGTTGTACTTTAATGTACTTGTGATGGAATCTCTGAACAGGACTTTGCTTTAGGGACTCTATTATTTTTCTCTATTATAAGTATTCTTACAATATGTGTATCAGAGCAGAATTTAGAAGATTATATGTTATATGTACTATAATTTTATAATTTTTGAAGTATAATTTTCTTGTTGTATAAAAAAATGTACTGAATTTTGTATGTTGTACTAATGCAGAAAAGTAAACGATGATTATTATTATATCAAAAATATTTCCTACTGCAAAACTATGTGTAGTAATGGGAGTGTGTAGAAGTCAAATGTTTAGTAATGGATTATCATTTAACTAAGACATTGATTAAAAATGTACATTATTACAAATGAACATTTAAAACCAAGTAGTCGTTAGTAAGTATGCAGAACTAACGAAGTGGAAGAAGTGACGGAACAGAGATAAATGAATGCAAATTAGTAATGTTGGTGAGTTGATTAAATTTACTGGTTATTACAAAACCAGAGGTGTATGTTACATTGGTGGAAATAATTAACCCACAGTTGATGGTTTCAAGTTCAACTTGATAAACAGGAGGTTGTCGTTCATTCCACCCAAAACCTTACTCCTCCCTTTTTGACATATTCAAGAAGGACAAGTTGCAGTATACAGTACTTGAAGTTAATTGGAATTGAATACTAACCACTCAGGTAGAACAAATCAAATAAATGTACCTTAATTATATGGTGTGAAACAAAATAGTTATTTTACATAATTGTTTTGTTTATATAGGCTAATGATTGATTGGAAGTTTATAAAATTATAAATAAGAAGACTATGCATACAAAAAACTGCTATCTTTGAGGTCAAACTAATCCAAATGTATTTTTTATAAACACTTTGTCAGTGAATAAATAAAGTGAATCTAACATGTGGATCTCCTTAATTTCCAGCAATTGAAGTATGGACGTAAGTAACAAAACATCTGGTGGTATTTGTCAGTAATATAATGTTTTATATATTTTGTATCAGCTGATATTCAGTTTTTATGGTTACTAATAAAACCTGAATATTCAAATTACCTATTTTGAGTGGTTTATCCTGTAATTTAATTTAATCATTATAAATAACATACAGTATTTACTTAGCAAATGATTGGAACTGTTACAAAGGAAAAAATAGTATACAATTGTAATGGTTAACATCAGTTAATTAGTTGCTGATACAATTTACTGCTAACATGAATAAACTAAGGATTTGATCAATTAGCAATAATCGGTTTAGATTTTCATCCTCTTTGACTCTCTCTTGCTCTTTGAGTTCAAGCTCATCCCCATTCATGCCACGCAGCTCTTTCATGTCCGACTTACAGTTCCTTGGGGAGGCTGTCTCCGGGTCCCTTTGTCTTACGTGTTCTCGTTGACAATACGACTCAGACTGCTCTTAGAACCCATTAAATCTACATAGTACTTTATGATTTATTTTCTTGTTTTTGTGTATATTAATCCCTTAAAACTTGCATTTGTTCTTACAAACTATAGTTTTTTACTGAAATACCGTAAAATGCACACATATTGCGTTTTTGTCCTCACGAGAGTTAATTTTTGTTTATACTATATATGTAGATACAAGGTTTTATGTTTGGCTTCACATTATTACATTTTATTGAATCATTCAGGGATTTATTCTAGTATGCATCTATTTCATATGAGGATGTAAATGGTGATTTTAAAAATGAAACGAAGACAAAAACGACATATTGTTATTGAAAATATATTATATTCAACTTGATAGAAATAAAGTAGTATTAAACTAGATTTTGTGTGGACGTTTCTGTTTGTTTATTATTGAGAAGGTAAACTAGTTGAATGTGGGGAGGAAGAACCACAGCGAGATCAGCAACAACCCCCCCGCTCTGTAATGGCAATTTACAGTATTTTTATAACTAACAACCCCAATTTTATTTTTAAAGGGGTTTTGCCTTGGGGACCCCTCGTTAAAGGGTTACTTCAATGAAAAGGGGTTTAAAACAATTAAGTTAACCAAACTTTTTTATTTTAAATTTATTTTTTAAGTCCTTACTTTCAGATTTTATAGAGGCAATTTGACGAAAAATTTTAAAAAATATCAAAAATCAAATTTAAAAAACACTTTAAATATAAAACCATTAAACATAATTGGGAAAAAAAAAACCCCCGTGTATCGCGGGGCATTTTTTCCGAATAAAATGTTATTTAAAAATTGTACTTTTTCGGCTAACCCTCGAGATTGTTTACGAGTATTTCGCAGCATCTGTTTGGATGGAAATACTTACTTAAATTAAAAACCCCGAACCGCCAAACCAAGGGGTTTGTAAAATTTGGCAGTGTCCTGTTCAGTAAGAATATGCTTATTTTGTATATAATACCGCTGAACAGTGAGAGGTTATGGTGTTTTCGCAGCATCTGTGCGTATGGAATATATTAACTACAAATATAATACCACTCAACACTGAGAGGTTGTGTGTTTCGCTGCATCTGCTCGGATGGAATATACTTACTACAAATGTACTGAAATTAAAAACATGAAGTTTTATTTTGCAGCATCTTTTTCGATAAATATTTTATAAAAAAATTTACACCGTCACTGAAGGTTATATTTTGGGGCAGCTCGTTTAGAGCAAATTTTTTATAAAATGACACCCCCCAAACAATAGGAGGTTGCCTTTTTCCACATTGTTTTGGATAAAAATAACTTACTAAAAATTGAAAAAAACCCGCTTCAAAACCTTTTAAAAGGCTATTTTTTTGCAAAAAGTTTAAAATCAAAACTTACTATAAATTTTAAACTACCGGGGTAAAAAATAGAGGTTGCCTTTTTTCACCCCATCTTTTTTGTAATATACTTACTATAAATTACTAACGCTAAACATGAGAGGGTTTATTTTGCAGTCGTTCGGATCAATATTCCTAAAAAAATTTGGTACTACCGCTTTAACATGAGAGGTTAATTTGCGTTGTTTAGATGCAATAATTTAACTTTAAAATGACTACCAACTTAAATGAGGGTTATATTTTGCCAATCAGTTCAGATGAATTTAAAATTATTTAAAATTTTCTACCGCTAAACATGAAGGTTTATTTTTGGCAGACCCAATTCAGATGCCAATTAAAATAAAAAAATTAAAAAGCTCAACAATAAGGTTCCCCTATTTACAGCATCTTTTTGGATGCAAAACTTAAAAAAAATTATACCGTTTAAAACACGAGAGGTTATATTTGGCAGCATCTTTTAATCAATAAATTTATATAAATGTACACCGCTAAAACCTGAGAGTTAAATTTGCAGATAAAATTCAGATGAAATATAATTTCAAAATGTACAAAACCGCCAACATGAGTGTTAAATTTTCGCAGATCTTTTTTGGTTAAATATACTTATTAAAAAATAACTGCTCAACAATAAAAGGTTTCCCCTATTTCGAGCATCTTTTTGGGATGCAATAACTTATTAAAGGTAATGGTTAAAAATTGATGGTTTTTGCTTTTGTCCAGCTTTGTTTTTTTTCAGTATTTGTTAGTCTGAAATATATCAGATTCATAAAAAATTGGGGTAAATTAAAATATTTTTGTTCATTAAAAAATAACATTTGTGCAAGCACACCTTTTGGAAAAAACATAATTTGAAGTAAATTAATGCATCTTTAAATTATATTTGGATGAGGAACTTTTTTAATTAAAATGTATTTTACTTTTAAAACGTTCTGTTAAATAATAAAAAATTAACATTTAAAAATTTATTAAATTTTTTATTTCCCCTTGAAGAGTTTAAATTTATTAAAAGAACTATTGTTTTGTAAAGGAAAAACTTTCAGATTTACTTTATAGTACATTTTCTTTTGTTCAAATACGGTATCAATTAAAATATTTTTTTTGTTTTTTAACTTAATTTAAGTATGAGAAAATTATTAAATTAGTGCCCAAAATTTAAAAAACCCCCCCCATAGCCCCGTCATTTAAGTATGTTGCGTTTTTTAATGTCATACCCCCCCCTGACCCACAGTCTTTAAAAGTTTCGTATTGCCCCTCCCTTCTCCCCGGAGAGTATTTAATATGTTTGGTGTTGTCACTAACCTTCCCATAGAAAGTCATTAAGTATGTTTCTTTTTTTGTCCTCCCCCCCTCATGAGACAAATCATTTAGTATGTTCTACTGAATTACCTCTCCCCAGCACAGTCATTTGGTTGGGTACGTTTTTCCACCTCCCCCATGAGACAGAATCATTTAAATATGTTTCGTATTGTCACTACTGTACCTCCCCAATGAGACTGAGGCATTTAAGAATGATTCTATTGTCACTACCTCCCCTATAAGCGACAGTCATTTTTAAGTATGTTTTATTGTACTCCCCCCAATAATTGGGGGCATAAATATGATTCGTATTGTATCCCACCCCCAGGCCCAGTCTTTTAAGTTTTTGGATTGACACTTCCCCCCCCCCAAGGGGACAGAACATTTAGGTATGTTCATATGACTCCCCCCCCAAAAGGGGCCAGATTTAAGTATTTGTATTGTCACTAAGCCCCCAATGAATTGAGGCTTTTAAAAGTATGATTGTATTGTCACTACCACCCCCTGACCACATCATTTATTTTTTGGTTTGAAAAAAAATTTTTAAAAATCCCCCCCCCCAAGAACAGTCATTTAAGTATTTTTCCCTAGCCCTCAACCCCCCCCTAAAAACCCACATAATTTTAATATGTTTCGTTTTGCATCCCTCCCCCCCCTGACGAGTCTTTAAAGATTTTTTCGTTTTTTTCCCATACCTTCCCCTTGAGACGGTATTTAAGTATTTTTTGGTGTTGTATTTTCCCCCCCCTCTGGACGAGCATATAGTAATTTACGTACGTCTTACCTCTCCCACGAGCCACAGTCATTTAGGAAAGGGGACGTATTGTAACCCCCCCCCCCAGGGGACAAAAAACCTTTAAAATATGTTTTCTATGTTCTATGTACCTCCCCCCAATAAACTGAGGCATTTAAAAAAATTCTTTTTTACAACCCCCCCTAAGCGCAGTCATTAAGTTGTTTCGTATTGTCACAGCTCCACAATAGATTGAGCTTTAAAAGTATGTTTTTGTCACTATCCCCCCCTTTCCCACATATTTAAGTATTTTTTTGAACCCCTCCCCCCAAGAGACAAATTTTTAAGTATGTTTATATTTCACTACCCCCCCTAAAACCCACATATTTAATAGTTTCGATTGCCCAAACACCCCCCAATGAGTTTGAGGCATTTAATAGATTCGTTTTGTCATTTACCCCCCCCCATAAAAGCACATCTTTAAGTTGTTCTATTGTCATACTCCCCCATGACCCAAGTCATTTAAGTATTTTTGGTTTTGAACTCCCCCCCCCAAGAGAAGAATCTTTTTAAGTATTTTATTTTGTCATACCCCCCCTAAGGCCACAGCATTTAAGTAGTTTTCGATTGTCACTAGCCCCCCAAAATGAATTTTAGGGCTTTTAAAGTAGTTTTGTATTGTCATCCCCATCCCCATGACCACAGTATTTAAATATTTTTGGTATTTGACACTCCCCAAAAACCCCCCCCCAAGAGACAGAATCTTTTAATTTTTTTCGTATTGTCACTACCCCCCCCTATAAGCCACATCATTTAAGATGTTTTTTATTGTTATTTATCCAAAATAAAGAGGAATTTAATATGATTGTTTTTGTCATAACCCCCCCATATAAGAAAAACAGTCATTTAAGTATTTTTTCGTATGTCACTAGTTTCCCCAAGGGAGACGGGTTTATTTAAAGTATGTTTCGTATTGTCTTACTCCCCCAAATAATGGTCATTTAAGATTTTCCCCCTATTGTCCCCCCCTTCCCCAATAAAACGAGGCATTTAAGAAATTTTTTTCGTTTTTGTCCACTCCCTCCCATTTAACCCAAGTTTTTAAGTATTTTCGAAATTTCATGCTCCCCTGAGACTGAGTTATTTAATTTGTTTCTATTGACATAACCTCCCCCATGAACTGGGGCATTTTAAGTATGATTTATTGTATTTAAGTATTTTATTATTGTCCCCACCCCCCTGAAAAGCCACATCAATAAAGTATTTTTTTGTATTAAAAACCTCCTTTCTCCATGAGACGGTTCTTTTAAGTAGTTTGTTTTGTCACTAGCTCCTTCAAAAAACGGGTCATTAACTTTTTTTCGATTGTCCCCCACCTCCCCCAGAGACTAAATTTTTAAAAGTGTTTTAAAATTTTTCACCCCCTGCCCCATGAGCTACAGCCATTTAAGTTTGTGCCCATATTGTCATTTTTTTAAAGGAAACCCTTTTAGCTATTTGTTTTTAAAAATTTTTCATTCCCCCCCGACCCCCCTCTTTTTAAGACTTTTTTTGTTAGTACCCCCCCCCCCCCCAAAAGGCAAAAGTGTGTATTAAGCCCCTCCCCCCGAGAAAAAACCCGGTTGATGAAAAGGATTTTATAATTCTTTTGGTTTTTTGGTGAAAACAAACGAAATAAAATGATACATTTTTTTTTTAAAAACCAGTAAAAAAGAAGAGTCAGTTTCCAACACATTGAATAAATATTTGGGAATGTTATATATTTTTTGTTTTTTTTAATTTTTTTGTTGGATGTAATAATATATGAATAAAGTCATAAAAAGGTAAAAATAACCGTTCAAAAAACTCCTGTCAAATACGGGAGGGTGACCTCATTTGCTAAAGTTGAGGCAAAATGTTTTAATCACAGTAATAAAATTTTTTCCCCGAAAAAGCTTTAGATTTTTATTGCATTTGCCAACAGTCGTATTAAATGATTATGGATACGTAAAACTTATCACATGAACCTAAAAATTTATTATTTTCAGGTGTCTCATCGAATAAAACCAATTTTTTTGTGGTACAACTAAATTTTATTTTTAATAATTAATTTTGTCTTATATAAAAATTCATTTCTAAAACAGTTTTAAAATGTTTGAATAACCCCGGGGAAATCAAAGATATCTCTTTTTGTAGGAACATTATTTCATTAGGTGATTTTTTTTGGTTTAAACCAAGTATATTAATTTAAATGCATGTTTGAGTGATTCCTTAGCCAATAAAATATGTACAAAAAATGAACAAAAATGGAAAAACCTCATCTAGTTATTATACTTTTAAAAAAAACCGTCCACTGACGAGGGTTTTGTTACATATTAAAATCAATAGGGCCCCCTTATCTAGCAGCCTCCCCCATGCTAAATAAACAGCTGTTCCGCGTTACAGTTCGGCTGCTTGTTGCAAAATTATTAGGGGGAAAACCTTGTAGAGAAAAAAAAACTATCATTGAAGTTGGAGGGAACATAAGTTTTCCCCCACCACGGAAAACCCCGATTTTGTACCACATTTGGGTTGTGGGATACGCGGGGGAAGCTCCCGTATTATACATCGTGCAAGGACCTTTTTGGAAAGGAAGGGGGAAGAAAGGGAAACCCTAGTACAGATGGAAAGGGAAATAGGGGAAATGGCCCTGAGATAAAATGAGGACAGTGGTATAGTCGGTTGTTGTCATTACCATTTTATTGGGTTAATTAAAATTTTGATTTGCGTATTTTTTGGGTTTTAAAATATATATTTTTTGAAAATTTATAATGGATTGAGTGTTCAGTGCCTACCTTCAAACGGGAATAATATTTATCACCACTTTCTTAATTTTTTTTTAATTTTATTAATTCGTAGAATTTTTAAAAGTGTGCTTTGTTAACTGTTAGTTCGTTGAACAAAAAGAAAAAAAAATTTAGTTTTAAATATTTTTAAAAATATAAAAATGACAACACACAAGATTATCGTTACATTAAAAACGTTTTATATTTCAAGCAATTTTCTCTACTACCTTTAAAAACCCTAA
>JAQJVL010009877.1:0-14425 GCA_035578905.1 Stictocephala bisonia | reverse complement strand
CCCAAATATTGCGTTATTCTTTACCACCTCAAAAATATTTACAAATTCATTAAGAAATTAATCTGCAGTAAAGGTTTATAATCTATAAACGGCAAGTAAAGGGAAGCGAAACCAGTTGACCTTGACTCAGATATCCATGTCTCACTCATGACAACGAAACGGTGTCCAATAAATCGTTAAACATTGCCATGAAAACATTGAAATTCCTGGGGTGATTTAAAGTGCATTATTGGTCAGCATGTTTATGATTGCTGAAAAAGACATTATCTGACCTTAGTCTCAGTAGTTCCACTAAGGATATCACATCACAGTATGTGGGGAATGTCTAATTATCTTGTACATTTTGTAGATAGCACCTTGACGAAGTTGTCACTCGAAAATATAGATTAAGTAATTTTGGTGAAATTAAAATTTTTCTAGTACAGTTAAATGGCCTGATATTCCTGTAGTTAGGAATGATATTCATAAAATGTTTTAGGTGGATCTTAATGGCTATTATGGAAAATAAAAAGTATTGCAGTAAGAGAATCAATCAAAAAATTTTGTTTGTTAGGAAAATTTTAAAATTATATTTTCCGGCACTAGTGGCACAGTGCTGTTACCCAGCTACTTGGGGATAAAGTTTTAAGGAAATTTAAGGCGATATGTTTAATGCATGGTCCTCCTAATACCAACACAACGTTCGCTCAATGGTTGTCATCGACGTGGTTACTACTAGAGAATTCTGGGGCAACCATATTGGGTGATAGTCAAGGGTCAGATGTTGTGTAGGGAAGATAACTGAGTGTCAGACTTGTCAGTTGACTGAAAATTACACTAATACTACGTAATTTGGCTTCAGCACAAAGCTGTAGGTCCCTTAGTTGCCATGGCTATTGATCTGTTAATAAATAGCTCTTTCTGAGGATCATTTGACCTTAGTTAGTATCAATGACTACACTCAGTCATCAACACTCATAACACTCATTCACTCCTAATATTTGGCCATATCTCTATACGATCAGTGTCTTAGTAATTAAATAAATAAAAATAAATTATTTATTTAATGTCAACTTCCTACAGTATGTTATGTTAAGGGGCTAAAGTAAAGCTAATTTTAAATATTCTTCACTTGTATTCACTTGTGTTTTAGTCGGCTTAGCTCTTGTCCCTGTGTTACATAAAACTACATAGACATTATTTAATACTAGTAAGTTTAAAATATTAAATTTATTAGAGTTTACTGGAGGGTTTCAAAATAACTATGCCGGACGACATCGGGATTGGCTGTTCCTTTGACGGGTTACTGGTGAGCGATCCGTCCTTATACGCTGTCCAACAGAGAAGTAGGGTGTGGTTCGGAAGTCATATTTAAGCCATTGGAAGTAGGTCAAGTGTTGTGCCAGTTTATGAACCCTAAATTCAACTGATAAAATAATACACCATTAGAACTTTAACTTTGTAACTTGTTTAATACAAAATTATCAATAGTAAAACTATTTTAAGGGATGCGAAAAACTTGGCATGGATATATCCTAATTAGGGTAGAAAAAAATGAAATATAAAATTGTAACTATTTTAATAAATACATTATGGTTATAACCAAAGTGCTATTGAAGATGTTTTCTTATGAAAACAGTAAAGTGTTATACTCCCTACAAGCTTTTCTGAATAGTTAGTTATCTAGGAGTATAAGAAGGTAAATGATAAAAAGCCTCACAGGGATAGAAAAGGAACAATTCCGATGTGTCATATTACTCATATTCAGCATTATAAGAAAAATAATCAGGGGAACATGTTATTTTGTGATTTGTTTCTTTCATTTATTTTCAAACATGGGTAATCAGCTAATTTTTATAATGTTGATATTTAAATATTTTGGGCTCTTTACTCCTGCCCTCAATTAAACTAAAGAGTTAATTATCTATAATGCATTAGCAAGTATAATTTTATCGATACAATAATATTTTTATTTCCATAAATGTTAGTTTGAGCTTCTTAATATCTACAATATTTATATACCCATAGGAGTAATACAAAAAGTTCAATCAATAAATTGATAAGGTCAAGTACATAATTATATTAAACATTTTCAATCATGACGGTATGTCGATACGTTAGCTCTAATAAAACAAATTGTCTTATCATTTGTCATGTGGACAAACAGTGTCGACCACTCCAGGTAATGTATTAGGTGCCTAATAAGGGCTGCATAATACAATTTCTACTTTTTCACATTCAAACCTTTGCACAGATGGGTAGATTTTATTCTTTTCGGAAACCATTATATTAACCTGAAATACTTTTGAAACTTATTATTTCATCAGGAATATAATTTTGGACAGTTTTACTGAAACTGTAAAAAATGGAAGTGCGAATAGGTCTTTTTAGATACAGTTTTTTACAAGAGGCTTTGATTGGCACAAGTACAGTTTCACTCACGACGCTGGAACAAAGCAAGATATCAGTTGCGTACACGATTTTTTTGTCATTAGTTTTCGGAGTAGAAAGTGTTCTTTACGTCCATGGACAGATTACAGCCGAATCAATGGAACCCATATATCTCCAAATATCAAGATTTATAATAGTCTCATTCTGCATATGTTCTATGCTAACTGGAATATGGGATTACAAAACAAAAATCTCAGCTGCCATGAACTTGCAAGCAATTGAAGAGAGATTAGAGGTTCAAGGTTTTAGAGTTACTGGAAATTGTTGGTTCAAGGCAATCGTTACATCCCTGATGATTACAAATGGGGTTATGCATATTGTAATATTCATAGGCAATGCATTTGGACACAACGATTCTCTTTCATTTACAAAGTATATAACCTCATTCCAAGTCTGTGGTTGTACATTAAACTTGCTGTCTGTATCAATATTGTATCTAACAAAAATATTGATCATTCAAAAAGCCATCACAAAAGGATTCATCCATGTCAATAAAAGTGCACTTGAAATAAGTTTCTCAAGACCCTCAACATCACGAAGGCGACAAAGAGGTCACCACGGTCAAAGGACTGATAGTCAAAAAGCTGAGATGGATAAAAAATGGATGTTTCTAGCAGAACTTCAAGGATCTTTGGATTTTACACAACACAACATAAACAGCAACGTGTGCACACAAATGATAATGATTCGGCTTATAATTGAAATTTTGATGCCTGTATTATTTATGATGACATATGCTGAAGGACATGGACTTTGGAGAAATGCTACACGATTAATTTTCATATTTTACTTCATCCTTTTTGTATTGTTAGTTGAGATTGTACGAAGAGAAAAAGAAAAGGCATTCCACCAGTTATCCAGCTGTGGGAAGGGATCTAAAAGGCTCAGACATCAGCTGCTGGCCAACATTCACCGCAGTCGCAGGCCCTTCTCCTGTGCCCTCTTTGACATCGATTACTCCCTTCTGGCCGTCATGCTGGAGAACTTTATGTTTGTCATCACTACTATTGTTGCATCCTGGAAAAGTAAATGAAAACTTCAAACCATAACTAAATGTTTGTTTTATATTGCGATAGGCTCTGTGGTAAAACTCATTGTGTATACATTTTTAGTTAATAAACACAAATGGTTTTTCGAGTAAACTTAACTTGACTTTCAATATAATATTATTTCATTAGTTTATTTTAGTTAAATTAAACTATATTTGTTAATATTTTAAACATTATATTTGTTTGAATTAGTTTTTATATGATTTTTAGTAAATTTTACCGCATTTTTATTAATATTATGACTAGTTGCATTGTTAATGTTATCGTAGTTATTTAGTTAGTGCTTAAGCAGTTATATTATTGGTGTACTCAATAATTATGTACTATTTACATATGTTTAATTTATTTAGCTTATTTTTAATGTTCATTACATATATGTAAACATTACACGATATTTGTTAAATATGGTTTTGTTTTGATGTTCGTCCCAAAAAAAGTCCTGACTGATTATATTTTAATATGACTTATATGTTATTATATGTTAGAGTAAAGTTAGTAAAAAAATACTCCGATATAAGAATAATTACATTTGATGCTCGTAATGACATATGAACAAAACTTAATGCTCACAAATACGAGAACGACAGCAGCCAGGTATTTTATATACTTTTACAATTGAAAATAACGTTGTCCTATAAGATGTTTAGGGTAATAATAGCGGTAAAAAATCACGGTTATATAAGTAGTTATTTTTAAATGTTTGATGAAATTGTAATGCATTTGGATGATCTACCTCAGACCCTTGGTAGGGGTGAGAGAGAGGTTTAGGCTAAGTGAAGGAGCTACTGAAGGGTTACGCATCTTACTTCCTGATGATCAGTTAAGCCATAACGATAGTGTAATTATTTTTCATGTAAATAAGCAACAATAAGCTTCAGCAACGCATATTATAATAGGAAAAGTTCATCACATTTATCTAGAATTTGCTTTTGGTAATAATTATAGATGTTGGGTGGTTTGTTTCTAGACTTTGAGCCGGGAGGAATATATAATTAAGGGTTGTCAGGTGGGCCAATATTTTTGTAGAACATTTCTCGGAATCATAAAAATAACAACTTTTTGCAATTATTTTTAGTAGTCACCTTTTTATCAAGTTATTGTTTAGGTAATCTTTTTGATCGCTTTGGTCTCCTTTTTTTAAACTCCTCTAGTAATTTTATGAGATCGTGTTTGACGTCTATTATTTAGGGTGTTTTGCTAGAGGTTGGCACAACTTCAGGATATGATACTATACATAAAATAAGCAAAAGAGTTCCTATAGACACATGGCCTATCTTGTCTTGTTGGGTGTCTGTCTGTCTGTATGTGATATTATTTTAAAAATTAAATTTCAAACATGGTTTGAGCTAATAATTTGAAAACTGGCATATTTACAAAGCCTGGTTAAGGGTAATTTAAAATAAAAAATTAACAAATTAACTTTTTTATTTTTTAAATGGCAGCCATGATAAAAGTTAAAAGTTAAATAACATAAAAACCATTACTTTTATTAAAACTGCATAACAATATTTTATTTTTGCAAATTTAATAACAAATCCATAGATACCTTGATTTTAAAAACCGGCTATAAAATAAAAGGGAAATGCACTTGTCCATGTATTCTTGTTTAGAGGTTTTCAGTTGTGTAAAGTTTATTAACCAAATGTGTAATTGCATGGTAATTATAAACAGCATTTTTCATTTATTTTAAGTAATCAGCTGTTTTCAATAGTTTTAATTATCAGCTACTACGATTTTTCAATATTACTGTATTGCCACCATAAATTAATTTCAATGTTTGCGAAACAGATCATTACACCATTGACGCAATTGATACATTCAATTCAAAAATGGAGTTTTTCCTTCACTCCTTAAAGTTGCAAAAGTATGTCTCATTTTAAAGACATTATTTGGGCGAGCCGGTGGCCGAGTGGTCTAAGGCGTCAGGACTTTGAGCTTGGGTTAGAGATAGCGCTGGTTTGAATCCGGCCTAGATTGGAAGATTTATCAGTAATATTCACCTTGTACTGTACAGGTTCGCCCCCTTACTCTCTCTGAATAAGTTCTTCGCACAGATCAATGGTCTATGGGGAAAGGTCAGAGTAAGGTTAAGGAAGAGATCGGCCTCTCCTTAAAAAAAAAAAAAAACTATCCTTTTTTTCATAAATAATGGGGATAGACTGATTTACCAACATCTCACGTACGGTGTGGTGCCATGGGGGAGCTTCTGCAAACAATCAGATTAGCAGAGCATTTAAATTGCAAAACCAAGCAGTTCGTATTGTTGCACAATTGAAGTTCAGAGAAACTTGCAAAGAAACATTTAAATAATTGCAAATGTTAAAATTGCCTAGCCTTTACATACTGGAAACAACCTTATCTCTAAAAGTGTCATGATATGTGCCTGGACATATATACACACGACACGAGAGGCAAAATTAACTACTGAACTGGGAACCACAGGACGGTAGTCCACCAACGCTTGCCCTCACACGCAGGTGTTCGTTTTGTAAACAAGTTGCCGGATTCAATTAAGAATGCCCCAACGCTCAAGGTGTTAAAAACTCGTCTTAAACGCTGTTTAGTGTCTCATGCATTTTATAGTGTGGACGAGTTTATGGCATACTACTGGGGAACCACATAACCAGAAGACTGACAACCGGTGTCGGAAGTGGGGATTGGGTATGTGTGATTATGGTATGACTGCAACCGTAAATTATGTATAATTGACAGAGGCTTTGATGTGGGATGGATGTTTTATATTTTTAGATAGGTATGACCACTGCTATAAATATTTATAATGTCATTGCAATATAAATATTTGAATTGATTGACTCACCCACACACCCTTACACGTACAGTAGTAAAGACGCACCCAACCACCTCTACGCGTACAGTGATATTGGCCAGTCCATCAACCCCTACACGACCAGTGATAGAGACCCACCCAACCACCCCTAAACGTCAGGTATTATTTACTCACCCACCCACCCCTACACGTACAGTGATTTTGATCCACTTAACCACCACTAAACGCACAATGATATAAGCCCATCCATGTTCAGTGGTATACACCGGCCCATCCACCCCTACATGACCAGTGGTATAGACCCACTCAACTACCCCTACAATAAAGCGGAATCGACCCACCAACCCACCCCTAAACGTCAGGTATCATTTAATCACCCACCCACCGCTACACGTCAAGTGTTATTGACTCACCGAACCACCCTTACACGTACAGTAGTAAAGACGCACCCAACCATCCCTACATGTCAAGTGTTATTGACTCGGTGACCCACCCTTTAGTTTTAGTTTTTAGTTTAAAAGGGGATATATAGTTGGTCTAGCCAACCCTTGCAACGAAGCCTAGGGCTTTTTGTGCCAATCCCGGTGCCTAATCGTCGTAAAGCTGGCTGCCCTTGACCAAGTCAAGGAGCTTCTTCACTGGATTGGAAATTTCCAACTGCCCCGGAGGTGAGCCTTCAAAAAGTGCTCTTCTTCTGGCACCAAGGGCTTCACACTCCAGGACGATGTGTTCTGCCGACTCATCGTCCTCCCCACAGAGGCGACAGATGGGATCCTCCGCAAAGAGTCCCACCGTTTTTATTTGCCTCCGGAATTTGCCGTGGCCGCTGATGAGTCCCACCACCAGCCTAACGTGCGATTTACTTAACCCAAGAAGTGACCTTGTCAACTTCTGGGAGGGATTCTTGACAAGACCCTTGCCTAGTCTTTGCCCTGGAAACCACCGCCATCTTTCCAGATGTCTGGCGCTGACCCAGTTTTTAATTGCTGTTTTGGCAGCTGCAGTCGAAACGCCGGAGGCCGGCTCAGGACCAATGAAGGGCTTGAGAGCCCCCTCCCTAGCCAAGGCATCGGCCCGCTCGTTGCCTTCCAATCCCCTGTGTCCTGGGATCCATTCCAGCGAGACCTGGTTTCTTGAGCCTAGGATGCTGAGGGTATTCACACATTCCCAGACTAGACCAGACGAGACCTTCCAGGAGTCCAGAGCCCCTAAGGCCGCCTGACTGTCTGAGAGGATGCGGATATATTTCCCACAAACCCCTCTCTCGACCACCTGGGCGGCACAATGAAGGATTGCGGTGACTTCAGCTTGGAAGACAGTGCCATACGCTCCCAGGCTCACGCTAGCGTTGGTCTTGGGGTCGCCAGTATAGACACCAAATCCAGCCCTGTTGCCCATTCTAGACCCGTCTGTGAACCATACAATTCGATCGTGAGAAGAAACTGGGTTACTAAAACCGTCCCAGTACTCCCTCGACCTGAAGTCCACAGTATAGGGTCTAGTGAAAAGGAACTTAGTCCCAACAAAGTCAGACTTCATTGAGAGTACATCGTCGTTTGCTAGGTTGGCCACTGAGGAGTGACCTGTACAGGACCTCCTCCAGTGGCCAGTTAGCTGAAGCCTATAAGCCGCCGCCCGAGCCTCCCCAATAATGAAGAGATCAAGGGGTGGCAGGTTGAGAAGAACCTCCAGTGCAATAGAAGGGGTCGACCTAAAGGCCCCTGTTATGCACATGCAGGCAAGTCTTTGTAGGCTGGAAAGCCTACCCCGGACTGTAACCTGATTGACCTTAGGCCACCAGATCAAAGCCCCGTAAGTAATTTGTGGTCTGATGACCGCTGTGTAAAGCCAGTGGCAGACTTAGGGTGACAGACCCCATGTGGAGCCCACGCAGCGCCTAGTGGTCACGAAGGACCACTTAGCTCTACGGATGACTTTATCAAGATGCAAGTTCCATGTCAGTTTTTGATCAAGGATTACTCCCAGATACTTAACCGACGATGAAACAGGCAGAGACACCCCACCAAGGGCCAGGCCTCTCTGAAGGAGCCCTGAACCCTTTTCCTGGTGAAGGGAACTATTACTGTCTTGGAAGGGTTTATTGCAAGCCCTTCTGTTGCACACCAGGAGTTCACTGCTAACAGACTGTCATTCATGATGTCCGTAACAGTGCCCTGGTACTTGCCACGGACCAGTAGGACGAGATCATCCGCATAGCCCTGTATGAAAATGCCCTTTTCCGTGAGACTGACTAGGAGATCATCCACCACCAGGTCCCACAGGAGGGGTGATATAACACCCCCCTGCGGGCATCCCCGGCTCGCAGAAATCTCCACCACCTCACTTAGAAGGGTTGATTGAATTCTTCTGCCCCGTAACATGTGGTCGACCCACCTACAGATGGTAGGCTCTACACCACGTTGTCCCAGAGCACTAATAATTGACTGATATGAGGTGTTGTTGAATGCCCCCTCAATATCCAAAAAGGCTCCTAGAGCAATTTCTTTGTTCTCCAGGGAATGCTCAAGGTGCCTGGCCAAACAATGGAGGGCAGACTCACAAGACTTCCCCGGGAGATATGCATGTTGATTTCGATGTAAAGGGGAGTCTTTAAGCGCCCCTTCTCGAATGTAAAATTCAACGAGTCTCTCCATGGTCTTCACCAGAAACGAGGAAAGACTAATTGGCCTAAAGGATTTGGCGTTTGTGTAGTCGCCACGACCCCGCTTAGGAATAAAAACTACTTTGCTGACTCTCCAGGACTGAGGAATATACCCGAAGGCAAGGCTCGCCCTGAAGATTTCGCAAAGTAGAAAGTGGAGGTTCGGTGGGCCCTTCTGCAACAGTGCGGGGAAGATGCCGTCGCCTCCTGGCGATTTAAATGGGCTGAACTTGTCGATTGCCCATTTAACTTTGGAAACGGTGACTATGCGTCTAGCTTGCCTCCAGTCCTCTCGAGTTTCCCTAGGTATAGGGCTAGTCTCTCGAGGGCCAGAGACTTCCAGAGCATCGTCAACGAGTTTCCCTGGGAAGTGACACTCCAGAAGGAGCTTGAGCGTTTCGCCAGGTAAAGTTGTCAGTTCCCCTGAGCTGGTTCTAAGACTGCCCATGGGGTTGATAGGTTCGCTAGCCAAGATCTTCTGGATTCTGGCTGCCTCTTTGATGGAGTCAATGTCCCTACAAAAGGTTTGCCATGAAGCCTTCTTGGCATCACGAATGGATGAATTGTAGTCGTTAAGAGCTAAACGATACCCTTCTCGACAATTGGAAAACCTTAGAGCGGTTAAAAAGCATCCTAACGCGCCTTTCCTTAGCTTCCAGGGATTTTGACCACCACCCGATTTTTGGTCTAGGTGGTGTGTTTGAAATTGGACAGTTGTCGTGGTAACTTTCGAGGATCGCGTCCTGTAAGCAGGATGCCGCCTGTTCTAATTCCACGACAGACCTTATTCGTACTCTACCCCCCCCCCCCCGGGACCCAATCCCGCAATGGCCGAAAGTTCCGCAGCATAGGACTCCCAGTCCGTCCGCCTTGGATTTCGGTGAGGAGAGGAAAGGGCTGACATTTTAGCCTTGATATCAAAACAAATGTACAGATGATCTGAAAGAGAAGGTTCGTCAGAGACCCGCCAGTTGTCAATGAGGCCTAGAGTGACCGCATTGCAAAGGGTCAGGTCTATGACTTCTGCTCTAACCCTGTTTCTAAATGTGGGTTCATTGCCCCGATTTAGTATAAATAAATCATAATTTACAATGAAGTTTAATAGGTACTCACCCCTCCTGTTGGAGTCGGATGATCCCTATGCTTCATGATGTGCATTGGCATCGCAGCTGACCAGAAGGTGCCGCCCCCCAATGGATTGTTTCTCCACCAGGGCTTCTAGTTCCCTGGAAGGAGGTGGATCCTGAGCATCATAGGGAAGGTACACAGAGCTGACGATGAACTCCCTATGCCCTTCCTCAGTGCTCAGTGTAATTCTCACTGTCGTGATGTCCCTGGAACAGAAATCAAACAGGGGAAATACTTCCATACCATTACGTACCAAGATACAAGTCCTAGCATTATTGGTGGAACAATAGGAAATTATCTTACCTTTTGCATCGGCCAGTCCTGCAATTCTGCCCTTGTGTAACCAAGGTTCTTGAATCAAGGCCAGGTCGATGTTGAGTGCAGTCATAGACTGACAGAGGGCTGCCGAGGCAGCCCTACTGTGGTGCAGGTTGGCTTGGATCACCCTTGGCATTGTCTCTAGCCAAAACGACCACCGAGACCTGCCAGAACCCCAACCTCAACTTATTGCTCTTGGCCTTAATGGCTGAGAGAACGTGATCATCCACCAGGCAGACGAAGGTCTTTGCTCCTTCCGGATCGGCCTTTCGACTGATGATGGTCCATTCTCTCACATTCAATTCCTTGTTTTGATCTTCCACAAGCTTCAGGATTCTGGACTCGTCCATCTTTCCAAGCTGCTTAGGTGTCTTAAAAAGCACCTTGGTAGCCCGTAGGATGTCCTTTCGGTCACCGATCCTGAACTTTGCCCCCTCCCACAGTTTGATAGAGGGAACAGTTGCAGCGATCCATGTTTTTGTCTCCTCGTTTTCGACGGAGACAATAAGAGCACCTCTCTCCATGTAGGAGTTGGTGAACAAGGGGAGCTCACCACTGTCCAGCAGGCATATCGACTCAACCAGAGCAGTCTGGATGAGGTTGCCTTGCTCTTCAGTGAGCTTGCTCTCCGGATAATTAGGTGGCACAACCACCACCTTAATGGACTTGAGAGCTTCCAGGAAGGTCTGAGAAGAGGTTCCCTGGGAACCTTCCTCGGCCTTCCTTTGTCTCTTCAAATCTCTCTGAGCCTCCGAGGGAGAGGGGGTCGAGCCCTGCGGGCGTGCGCGTTTAGCGCCACCTTTAGGGCCGTCACCCCTCGCCTTAGGAGTCGCTCCCCTCCCGGCCTCCGCAGGTGAAGAGGTCGAGCTCTGCGGGCGTGCGCTTTTGGCGCCACCTTTGGAGCTCTCACCCTCCGCCTTAGAAGTCACCGAAGAGGCTTTCTTCAGGGGACGATACTTAGCAGGGTCCCACTGTATACCCTGCCGAGCAAGTCTCTCCCTAAGAAGTTTTTTCCTCTGATTGCCAGGAATGTTTTTCCTGGCTATCTTCATCCTATTCAGGGCCTCAGCCGTCCGATCCAGCTGATCAGAGCCTGGGCCCCGAGGAAGGATTTTATCGGGGTCAGAGAGCGACATGCCCCCCTCCACTGCACCCCTGACCCGAGCGCCGGGGACTTCAGGCTGGCCTGCTTGGCTGCCTTCGTTCCCCGTGCCAGGGTCCTTGTCTGAGGGCTCTGAGCGGTCCTCAGCCAAGTTTGATTCAGAATCGGAGAGAGACGAGTCTCCCCCCACGTAGATTTGGCCCGAGCAATGGAAAACAACGGCTGGCCAGTATGGCTGCCCTCTGCTACCATGCTCGGTTCATTGCCTAAGGACTCAATGCGGTCCTTAGGTGAAGGTTATAATGATTTTTTTGTATTAGGATCCATAGGATTCCCACGAGTAGCTAGGGAAATAAATGGTCTAGCCCCGACAGAGCCCCGCATGCCAGGGTAAGCCTATTTGAAACTGGATTTCGGCAGGTGTCCAGAGTCCGCATGGTATAGACTGGTCTACCACCAGCCATTCAGCCCTCGGCCCACGCTGTTCCACCTTGGCTTGAATGGAGAGGTTAGGTAGGATAAGGAATTAATGGGATAGGAGTGCTCTCAGCATCGGGATCACACTGAGAGCTATGGGAAGGTGTCCTACCCTCCTCCTCCTCATCGGTTATGGGAAGATGAGACGCCGGGCTTGGGACCGGTATCGAGCGGAGTTGACCCACCCTTACACGTACAGTAGTAAAGACGCACCCACCCAACCCTACACGTACAGTGATATTGGCCCATCCGTCCACCCCTACAATACCAGTGGTGTAGACCCATCCAATGACCCCTACAGTAAAGCGGAATTGACCTACCCACCCACCCCTAAACGTCATATATTGTTTACTCACTAACCCACCCCTACACGTCAAGTGTTATTGACCCACCACCCATCCACCCCTACACGTACAGTGATATTGATCCGCTTAACCACCACTAAACGCACAGTGGTATAAACCATCCATCCACTCCTACACGACCAGTGGTATAGACCCACCCAACTACCCCTACAATATGGCAGAATTGACCCACCCACCCCTCAACGTCACGTATTATTTAATCAACCACCCACCCCTACATGTCAAGTGTTATTGACTCACCGACCCACCCTTACACGTACAGTAATAAAGACGCACCCACCCACACCTACATGTCAAGTGTTATTGACTCACCACCCATCCACCCCTACACGTACAGTGATATTAATCCACTTAACCACCACTAAACGCACAGTGGTATAAACCCATCCATCCACGCCCACATGTTCAGTGGTAAAGACCGGCCCACTCACCCCTACACGCACAGTGGTATTAAGTACGCGGCACCTAAAACCATTGTAAAGGAATTGGTCATTAAATTATTTAACTTGTTACAGTTGTCCTACTAATTATTGAGGCTCCTTTTAATACCAAAGGAAGTTGTGTAGTAGGTCAATCTATCACCCGGCAGGATGCCAAGGTTAGACGGGCACAGTGAGTGACGGGGTTGTACGTGAGGTGTTTGAAGTGTCTCCTAGTCAAAGAAATGATTAATACAAACATGAATGATCTGTAGTTATAATTGTTATTCATAAATTATAAATGTGATTATTATTTGTTAAGTTATTAACAAAAAAAATACTTATTAGTAAAACCGTACTATAATCCCATTCCTATAATATAGCTTTATATTTTATAAATAATTTTTTCGTAAATATTTCTTGTTTTCAATGTAATAGCTCGTGTTTCATAGACTATTAGTTTAGCTAAACAAATATACTTTGTTATGGCTGTCAAAATTTCAATAGTTTGACTGATTAAAACACCTCACTCCAACAACGTTCTAAGTCAGTGCACAGTTGTCTAGGCAACCAGTTATCACAACAACCAGTCTACGCCAGGCAGAGTATCGAACCACTGAAAAGGTGTATATTCCGATACATAAAATATCTGGATGCATATACTATAAAGTGAATCTGAATTTAGGCCAGTTTAGATATCACTTTTTGTTTGAAAGTATTATTGGTACAGTATCACTTACAACACTTGAACAAAGCAAAGTGAAAATCGCCTACTCTATCATTCTGTTACTATTTTATGGAGTAGAAAACATTCTATACTTTTACAATCAGTTGATGGTAGAATCAACGGATGATTTGTATGCTAAAACAATAAGAGTCATGTTGACAATATTACCAGTATATTCATTAATCAGTGTTATCATGGATTACAAAACCAAAATCTCCACCACTCTGAATCTGGAAACTATTGAAAGGAGGTTGGAATCGCACGTCGTAATCATACCTGGAAATAACCTATTCAAGATAATGTCCTTTGGCTTTATGATCCTGCATGTCGTATCACAGGCGTTGTTTGTAGTCAAAAATATGTCTGGTGGAAATATTTCACTATCCGTTACAAAACATATTACCAGTTTTCAATTTTGTGGCGCACAACTAAGTTTGTTGTTTGCGCTGATAATGTATCAAACAAAGATTTTGCTTCTTCAAAATGCAATAACTAAAGGATTTTTGAACACCAATGAACTTGAACAAGAAATAAGTACCTTAAGGCATTCAACATGTCGAGGGCGCATTCGAGGACGACGAAAGTGTAGGATTATCAGTGCACAGATTGAGATGGATAGGAAGAGGATGTTTCTGACAGAACTCCAAGGCTCATTGGCTTACACTGAACACAAATTAAACAGCAAAGTTCAGGCCGAAATCATATTGTACCGAATTATAATTGAAGTGGTTGTTCCAGTAGTGTAAATATAAGAGTTCTGGGCTCACTTTCGGGTATCTTCGGGTATCTTCGGCTATCTTCGGCTTTCGGATCCAAGATGACGACTACGTTCGGGTCACGTGACCACCCCGAGCTCTAATTGGTCGAGAGCGGCCACCTTCGGGCATCTTCGGTAGTAGATGTTTTTGGACAGTTCAAGACTCACTTTTTTTTGGTCACGTGACCGGATCCAAGATGGCG
>JAQJVL010009876.1:0-14423 GCA_035578905.1 Stictocephala bisonia | reverse complement strand
GTCTGCGCTTTTTTTCAATATTTGATTACTTAAGAAATATGAATATATTTCAAAGCATAAATTTATTGGAATCGAATATTAAATTTCTGAAATAAATTATTTACCTTAAGGATCTGTGCATCTTCTGATACATTTCTAAATCAGAATCTGCTTCCTTTTTATATTCGCTTAGTCTTTCATAAAATTGAGTAATGATCCTTTTTGAGGCTGAATTATCTTTTTGTTGTTGTCTGGTCTCCAAGTACTAAAATTGAACAAATTAATTTTGAATGAATACAGTCTGTATTTTAATGAAATATAATCGGGCGTTGCTTTAATTTTTAGTAAATATGATACCCTTCTAAAATAGTTTTATAATGTTGATAAACCATATGAAATCAGGTTTTCATGCTATGCAATTGTAGTGTGGTCACTGAAAGGTAAGATTATTAAGGGATTGTAAAACAAATTAAATTAACAATTTTATTGATTTTGCTTCTTGTTACATTCTTATTTTACCATTTAAGTGTGTATGAGTTAATTTACCAATGAACAACAAACGTATGCTACCTATTAGCTTCCTATATTAATCTATAATAGGTTTAAAATAGGCCATTTTGTTCAGGAACAAACTGAATAGTGGTAACCTTTACACAAACTCAAGATGATATTGCTTTAACTTATCGACACAAGGCCTTCACTGCTACTGAAAAAATATTTATCAACACAAGGATTTCAGTGCTAATGAAGAAACACTCACAAGTAACCTTGCAACCCTCAAATAATATTTTAGAACCTGGAAGCTAAATCTTAACCTATTAAAAACTGAAATGGCCTACCTCAGTAACCGACTAGCAAAATCGAAAATTGAAAATATTTCTAACTAGTGTAAAGCTCCACCACAATGATCAACCACTGTACTTGGGAGTAACGTTAGATTGATCGCTAATGAAGGTCATCTTCAAAAAACAGTATCTAAAATCAAAACCAGGGCAAATGTATTACAATATATTACAGTTGATACTATATAATCCAATGCTCACTATTCCAACATACCCACCATTTTATAACAAAATACATTTCATCTTGACTTGTATTTCATGTGTTTATTCATTACCCTTTAACAACAAACAGTCCTTTTACATTGTTTTGCATTTTAACAAAACAACATACAGTAAAGTATCTCCTAACTTTTATTTAATGTACACACATTACACATAGCATATGCACTACATATAGCTTCTCTTTATTCCAGACACTCTCTGTAATCCAACAGGGTGTTGGACCCGTAGTTGTCGGATTATATAGCATCAACTGTACATCATAGGGCCTCTTGCTAGCCTAACGGTTAGCACTCCTGAATTCAATATCGGAAGGTTTAACTAAATTTAGCTTGATGGGTTTGGACTGTTGTTCCATAACAACGTTTATTAGTCAGTATAAAGTGCCACTGGCGTTGAAGTAAATAAAATATTGCTGAAACAACTTGGAGAGCCAACGAACAAGTCCTGCGTACAACTGTTGTTACTGGTCTCTTCTGATGCGGAATACAGTGCCCTTAATTCCCCTTTAACAAAACCCTCATGGCTGTGATTGCATCGTGATATATGACACCGTTTACACCTCTAGTGTTAATCTGAAGATAGACGGACACTTTTGCGTTTGCCTTGGTCCTTTTGAATTCATCACTAGTGACTTCTTTAGGAAAAACAGACTTCGATGTCTTGGTCCCATGGAATACAAGATGCTCCAAGGTTTGTATCATGTTCACCGAGTGAGAAAGACCATTTACGATGGTGTATTGAGTAAAGAGACAAGTGAAGAATTCTTTACTGTCATCACCCTCCAAGATTTGGATCCAGTCAAGATAGTCAAAGCTAAATAGTGTACACAATGAAGCGACTGATTTCCAACTTAATGGGGTCATGAGAGCTATTAGTGGCACTTTCAAGGCAACTTAACTTCCTTGCCTCACAGTGCTGTGCAATATAATTCACCTGAAGATAAGACGTCAGGAGGCACTACTCTGCACTACTTAAAGAATTCAATAAGATCTTTTAGTATAGTTTAACACCTCCCCATTAGACAGGATCTCCCACTTCAGATCAGTCATTTTTTTAAATCTCAGGTTGGCTTAAAATATCAAAACCAACCTCTATGTACTGCTTTACAGTTGAGCAGATCAAATTTCTCAACCAATACTACTAGCTGGGCCATAATGTGGAACAGTTGTGATGGACAAAATAAGATCATTATCGGATCGTTAATACTAGTAGGGAATGAATACTGTTGAATCGCTTCCGAACTGTCGTGGGCAGATGTAACTAATGGAAATATAAATGGGGATTGACACTAAATCAGTCATGTGACTGTGGAGAGTCTATCCAAACAATGGATCACAGAGTTATAGAGTGCCCCTGAACTCTTTTACAGAGGGATTAGCTAGCATAAATAGAATCAATGAGACAGGTCTAATATAGCTTAGTGTATTTAATTTTGATTTTGTTCTACATATACATTCCATCTTTTTAAAGATAACAAATAGTAGTTGACAACAAACCATACTTTTTATATATACTTTCACTGATTAAATACAATTCCAAAACTGGATAAATATATCAAGCCAAAAATGTATTTCAGGGTACCCCTTAATAATGACAATATTTGCTATATTTTTGACAGTGTCTCTCTGTCTTTAATGTTCAGACTGTGCCATCATAACACATAATCCAGGGAGTGTTTGTTGTGTTTGTGACAGACTGACTGACACTTTATTAAGAGAGATTTTTATAAGGTGGGATGAACCTCACTGGTAGGAAATGGATACTGTTGAATCGCTTCCGAACTGTTGTGGGCAGATGTAACTAATGGAAATATAAATGGGGATTGACACTAAATCAGTCATGTGACTGTGGAGAGTCTATCCAAACAATGGATCACAGAGTTATAGAGTGCCCCTGAACTCTTTTACAGAGGGATTAGCTAGCATAAATAGAATCAATGAGACAGGTCTAATATAGCTTAGTGATTTAAATTTTGATTTTGTTCTACATATACATTCCATCTTTTTAAAGATAACAAATAGTAGTTGACAACAAACCATACTTTTTATATATACTTTCACTGATTAAATACAATTCCAAAACTGGATAAATATATCAAGCCAAAAATGAATTTCAGGGTACTCCTTAATAATGACAGTATTTGCTATATTTTTGACAGTGTCTCCCTGTCTTTAATGTTCAGACTGTGCCATCATAACACATAATCCAGGGAGTGTTTGTTGTGTTTGTGACAGACTGACTGACACTTTATTAAGAGAGATTTTTATAAAGTGTTTCCCTTTATAATATCATTATTTGTGTTTGTGTAAAAGAACATCACTGCAATAGGACATTGTTGTGTGGTATTACTACATATTCATGATTTACTTACACCAAGACAAATTTGACAAATCCTTAGAGTCAATGAGGCTTCAGTTGTGTCTTCAGGCAAAAGTTCGGGCTTTTCCAATATTTTACCTGAAAAATGAACAAGATTCCAAAAAAAATTATAATTGCACTCCTAAGACACTCATAAATGTTAGTAACAATAAAACAATTTTAAATTTTTGAAAATAAAAATGTGTTTTTGAGGGTTTCAGATAATTTATTAAATGTACAGGTAAGGTTTTATAAAAATAATCATTTGTCTCAAAATATTTAAACATTGTTAGTGTCTGAGAAAGATTAGATATAGTAGGCTATGAAGGAGCATTTAAAACTTTATACAGTATATTTCAAATATAGTATTGACCACACCAAAACAAGATTATTTATCTAGTTTAATTATAGTAGAGCCTCGTTATTCGACATTCCGTTTCAACCGACATACTCGTCCCAAAATCGCCACCGTAAAAAACATCTGATTTTCTAAAATAGTCTGGACTGGAACTGACTTTTATACTACGAAAATCGGTTAATTGGCTAGAAAATTTGATTGTGTACTGTAGTACATGAACTGTATTATGTGAATTACGTAACAATTCAATACAGCAATAAATAACTGGTCAGCTACTGTATTTTTGAATGAGCAGATACAGTAATTTTGTTGCTTACTGTCCGACCTTACGTTCAGTTTTATTTTGTGATCTATAACCCAAAGTAAAGATTGTTTAAACAGTAGGCCTACTATAGTGTTAATTCTTAGTGCATTAAAGTACTTAGTTATACAAAAATTAGCGTTTTTATTGCAATTCCCTATTATCTGACATTTTCACTTATCCAACGTCATCACGACCTGTATAAGTTGGTTAAGCGAGTTTCTACTATAATTAAAATCTGACCTTGGTATTTAGTACAGTAAATAGTGTTTCACTAGAGTAAGAGACGCTCCTTTGTAGTAATAATGGAGTCTTTCTTTAATAATACATTGACTTAGATCTGAGGAATGGATCTTTTCAAACCATCATGTTTCTCAATAGTTATAAATTCACTACGGTATCTCAATATACAGGTGCAGGTTCACTTTCTTACATGTTTAACCCTTAAAACGAAGAATCTGAATATATGCGCTGTACCGGGTCTTTGACCGGTACATTTCGGTTTTTTTTTCGTTGTCTGCCAGGCTGCCTGAGATTCGCTTTTGCCCGGCGATTTGCGTACTTTGGTAGCCGTTGGCCCAGTTCCGTTTCGTTCCGTGTTCCAGCAGCTTCGGTCCGGTTGGCCTGTCTGGTCAGTTGTCTTGTGCTGCCTGCAGAATCTCGTTATGAGTGGCTAGACACACTAAAACGTAAGTGTTCATTTTGTATGTTTTAATATTTAATCACCCTTTTGGTGAAAATACTTTTGTTTAAATAATTTTCAACGGGCTTACTGGTGTTTTCAGGGTTTTGTCTAATTTATATTCTTTGTCTAGATGTTTCTCAGACTAGGTTAAAGCCATGTGCTTCCATGTTAATCTTTACCGTTAATTACCGTTAATGCTTTTTATATCTGCCTTTATTGTCAATAGTAGTTCTGTATAATGTTTTGTTGAGCCTTTTTACAGTTGTAGTTACCGATTTGCAATATTTTTTGTTCTTTGCCAATAACCTAGACTAGCTGTACTCTTTGATTTTCATGTTATAACCTATTGCTCATGTATCCATGGCCTAGTATTCAGTTTGGCATTTTTTAAGTCCATATACGTAATTAATTCTTTTATAATTTGTTAATTGTAATTTTTCTTAAATCTGAGTTTGCCAACATAATTATTCATGACCTAAAAAATAGATCTTTTATTTTTTTCTAGTGTGATAATCCTGGATAATTTTGTCTGTGCCCGTTTTGTGTTGCCATGTCATGTTTAGTGGTTATGTATAATATTTGTGTTGTGATGGCTGGACTGTTTTTTATGTGCTGTGGTGTTGTCCTACAGTCCAGGGTCCTTGAGTGGGACTTTCAACCCTCAGCCGGTCGTCCGGGCAATGTTCTATCATCTTCACTGCTAGCCTGGCCTGAGGACCATGTTGGAGCCTGGAGTCGCCCGCTACCCGCTCTACATCTTTAGGGTACAAGTCTTCTGTCCTCAGGTCAGTGCGTTCCTTATTTTTCCCGGCGGCTGAGCTGGGGGTGATTTGTGAAAAGAAAAATAATTAAATAAAAAAGAAATACAGAAGAAGAAAAAAAAAAAATGATTATGGAACTGTATGTGGCCTAGGCCTAAAACTTGAACTTGAACAGTGATTTATGGAACTCAGCCATGGGGACTTACTTATATTTATTTATTAAAGAAAAAAAAAACTTAAAATCCAAAAGGAACTTGTGTTGTTAATATTCATTGTTATTTAGTTTAGTTAGTTTATTTCTTGTTACATTTGTTTAGATTTTTATATTTGTTAGGTCCCCATTATTCAATCCTGTTATTATTTATTTATATGCTTAGGCCTAGTTATTGTTATTTATTTTTTGTTAAGTGTATTAGGGGGGGATTTTGAAGTGATTTTTTACTCGAACGGTACCGTGTTATATTTTCTTTTAAATTGTTTAATTTTTAAACTTTCACCAAAAGGGGATTATTGTGCTTTGCTTAATTTTCAATTCGGAGCTGCCCAGGGATGCCAGCTTACTCCCTGGCCTCGGTGGAATCAAGGGATATGTGGGCTAAATTGCCGGTTTAATTGTTGTTTTCCAGACGTTTTCTAAATTTTCACTTTTATTTGGGGTTATCTAAATTTGTTTCTAAGTTTGTCACCTTTTAAATTTTGTTAATAAATTTTCCTTACGTTTTGGGAGTCTCAGGCCAAACTGCAGATAGGCCATACAAAAGGTGATTGTTAAATTTTGGTATTTGTAGAGTTTGTGGTATTTATAGCGTTTGTTATTATTGTGTAGTATCTTGTTAATTTTAGGTTTTGTTGTTATTTATTTAACTGCGAATTAACATTGTGGCCTTCTGCCGTTTTTGTTTAATTGATATTTTGCTTGATAATAAAAATTAGTTTTGCTCAGCGGCCGAGTGTTATTTTGACCCTCCAACTGCCACCCATGATCCCATCGCTCGACTTGGTTTGAGCCATCCCCCGGTTGGCACGCTTTCCAGCTTTGGTGGGGGGATGGGTCTCAATTGGTAGCAGAGCGTGGTTGCCTAAAAAAAAAAAAAAAAAAAAAAAAAAAAAAAAAAAAAAAAACTCGGTTGTTGACGGTGGGTGTTTCCCTGTTAGTAGGTCATGGTTGGCCGACCTACCGTCAAGGTGTCTTGGTATTGTGTAAAAAAAAAAAAAAAAAAAATAATAAATAGAAATTATTTAAAAAGCAAAACAATTAGAAAATCCTAATAAATAATTTAACTTACAAAAAAAAAAAAAAAAAAAAAAAAAAAAAAAAAAAAAAAAACTTAGGCAATCCGCTTGGTTACGTTGTTGAATGGGTTTCATGGGTGGATTGGAGTGGTCGGCAGTGGCTCGGTAGGCTGAGGGTTTAGTTCGTCTTGGACCCTGGAGTTGTCGTTTTTTGTGTATATTGTTGAGAATTGTTGCGTTAGAGATGGCCTATCTGCAGAATGTTGCGCTCCTGGTCAAGGAGGAGTTGATTTTCGAATTGAGGTCGCGGGGTGTGACTCCGGAAGGGGATGTTTTGAATCTCCGGAGGTTGCTGCGGGAGCAGTTGTCCGCGGGTACGGCGGTGGATTGGTCTGACCTGCTGGAGGTTGGGGATGAGTTGGGGGTTTGTAAACGTAAGGTGGAAGATTGGGAAGGGGTGTTAGAGGATTTGCAGTTTGGAAACCCCCCAGTGGGTCGTGACCCCTCCGTGCACTTTTGGGGGATCTGCTTGGGGTTTAAAAGGCTTGGCAAGGGGGGCCCCCCGGGGGTTGGAACCCCCGCGGGGGGCGTGGTCTTTGGGAGGGTTCGGGCGGGGGGGAAATTTTTCAGGCACTCCCCCCGGGTTCCACCCCCCCCACCGGTTGGGCAGCGGCCTTTTACCTGGCCTGGCGGGCCCCCGCAGGCGGGGAAACAACGGCCCCACGTGCCGGGGTTTCCCTGAGCCTGAGGGTTTTTTTGCTGGCCCCGGGGTTAGCCCTTTTGACTAGCCCCCCCCCCCAAAGGCCACCCCCCCCCCCTCGCCCATTCCAGAAACCCCCCCCAATGAAGGGGTGGATTTGGGAGCTTCTAAGCTGGGGGCCCTTTTCAGTGAGGGGGTGCCCGGCATGAGGGGGGTTTTTGCTTTTGGGTTGTTTCCCTTTTTGCAGGGGGCCTGTTGGGGATTGCTGGTTTGTTTGGGCCCAGTATCCCTCGTGGATGTTCCCGAAGTTACTTCGTCATTTTTTCCCATCGATAGGGAGAGGATGGTCATGGAAAGTTTTATCGGCCGCAGTGGGGGCGAGTCTCTGGACCCTATGTCTCTTGCAAGGAAGCTGCAAGCGTTGCGCTCCCCCTTTTCTGAAGCTGAAAACCGTTGTGACCCTGGAGGGCTTTTTCCCCAGAAAACGGTGCAGATTGGTTTTTGTGGTGTTCTTCGACTTTTCGGAGCTGCATCAGCTTCCCTTGTTTCGCGCGCGTGCAGTTTAGAACAGAAGGGGGGGATTCTGAGGTCATCGTGTCTCCCCCCCCGTCGAGGGGCTATGTCTTTAGGTGTGAGTCACCCAGGGGGGGGGTCGTGTTCTGGGCCCCTCCTTTTCTGTGTTTTGTTTTGGGGCCCAACCCTGGTCACATTGACGTGATGTCCACGTGCTCGAGGTCTTTGGGGGGAAACGCTCAGCGGGGGGGGTTGCCTCCACGTGTCCCCGCGTTGTTGCTATGCCCGTGGCCCATTTGCCTCTGACGCGTCCCCATCGCGGGAGCTCGGGATGTTTCGGGCCGGGCATGGCTTCCCGGGGACTTAGGGGCGGTACCTGGGGTGTGTCCTGGGTTTTTTTTCTTTTGGTGGTACGGGTGTCGACCCCTTCGGGATTTGGTTCGGCATGGTATCATGCCTTTCTTTTTTGGGTCCTTGAAGCCTTAGGACTTGTCGGGCACACCGACCCCTTTCTTTTTAGGTGGACGGCATCCCAAACTCCTCTACCTATAATTCAAAAGGCGTTTTTTCCTTTTTAAAATTGAAGGATTTTCCTGGGGGTGGGGTTTTCTTGTTGCCAAGGCCCTGGCGGTTTTTTTACCCTGGGGGGCAGACTTTATTTCAAAAGAGTGGTAGGGTGCTTGACCTCCAAAAGGGCCCCAGAAAATTTTTTCAATTTTTAATCGGCGTTTTTTTGGTGCCTCTAGAGGTGATTCTGACTGCCCCCCCTGATCAGAAGGGGGTTGGGAGCCCGAAAAACCCCAAGGTGGGACCCATTTTGGTAAACCCCCCCTGAGCAGGGGAGGCCTTAGGGGCTGTTTTTTGCGGTTTCCCGATGTTTCGCCGAGCTTGGGTCATTTCTTCTGGAGTATGAGATCCACCCAGTTCTCACCCATTAGGAGTCACCCCGTACAAACTTGCCCCCCCTAAGATGGGGTTTTATGAGGCTATGATCGAAGATCTTTGAAAAGGGGTTGATTAAACCGTTTTTGCTTATGCCAGTCCGCTTTTTTGTGCCCACCCTAATGGAAAGTCTGGGCTTGTGATGGATTACGGGGGCTCAACGCTAAGGTGCTTTTGATCGGTACCTCTGTGATTTGCATTCTGCGTTTGTTTGGGTTCGGTAAGGCAAAGTTTTCAGTGTTTTCGATTTGAACCAGGGCCCCCATCAGTTCCCTTTGAAGAAGGAAAACGGCCCTGACTACTTCTGTGTTCCCTGGAAAACTTTACCATTTATAGGGTTTTATGGGGCTTGCTGTGGGGGCCCCGACTCTTACCCCCTCGCTTGATTCCCTCTTCCAGATGTGAAGTTCAAGTTTTTTTTTCAATTACCCGGGATCTTCTTTTTCTACAGTGAGACTTTCGGGGAAAATGCCAAAATCGGAGGAAGTTCTTGTCGCCCCCAAAACAGCTGGCCTTACCCTCAATCCAGAGAAAATCACTTTTGTGTTGAGATTTCTTTTTTGGGTCATCTTATCTCTTCCGAGCGTCTGCATTGTTGCGAGGACCCAGGGCATTCGGGATTTTTCCCCCCCCGAGATGCCAAGGGGGTTTCCCCCTTTTTTGGGGGATGGTGAATTTTTAAACCGTCCTTCATCCCTAAGGGCCCAGCTTGGCCCCCCTTTTAACGGTGCGTAAGAAAGGTTTTCCCTTTTTTTGTGGGGCCAAGCCGAATGCCTTTGACGCTTCAAAGGGGGCTATCATGCAATCCGCCCGCGTATGCCCGATTTCAGCAAGAATTTATTTTTAGCCGATGCCTCCCCTCCCCATTGCGCTGTTCTTTCTCGGTTTTTATGGGGGCAGGCAGCCCCTGGTTTGTTCGAGGACGTGTTCACCCGGAAAAGGGAAAATTCTTCCATTATGAGTTAGAGTCCTGGGTGTTGTCTTTTGGGACGGACAAGTTTCGGGTTTTTGGAACACGCTGATTCTTTTGGAGAAAGACATCAGGCACGTCTTGGGTCTTGCCCATCCCCGAAGCTCGGGAAAATTTGGGCGTGGGTGGTCAAAATTTCTGCCTTTAAGTTCCCATTTCCCCAAACTTAGGGGGACCAAATGTCATCGGGATGCTTTCCCGCATGTATCACGAACCCAGTGATCCCCCCTATGAGCGTTCCAGTGTGGTGCTGTTCTTTGGATTTCCTTGGCTTTTGACGACCTAAGTTAACAGAAAGTCCTGAGCTGTCTCATCTTAGGTGACTTCAGAGGGGGTGCCCACCCCCCCTATTTTTTTGTCCAAAAGGGGGCCCTGTTGCCCCTCCTCGACAAGGGGTGAACCCCGTTGTGTGCCTAGTCATTAGTACCCATGGTCTTCAGTATTATACTTCCCTTTTTTGGGCGGTATCTTGGCATTCATAAGACCATCGAAAATTTTGTAGGTACTTTTATCTGGGAAAGGGGATGGGCCGGGGTGTTGTGGAAGGCGGGTTGTACCTGTGCTCTCTCAGAAGCCAGCAGAATGCAAGGTTAGGGTTTACTTTGAGGTGGCGAGCGTTTTTTGGGAAGGGGTTAATCCGATAGTGGGTCCCTTTTCCCCGTAGCAAGTAGGGGTCCTACCTCTTGTTTTTGTGGTGCTTTCTCGAAGTTCGTTGGGCTTTTTTCCCACTTGGGGTGCCACGGAAGTCCCCTCCAGCTCTCCAGTCCCCCAACTTTCCCCACTTTGGGGTGCCTTTCACTTTGTGTCCGACAACGGTAGCCCGTTTACCCCCATGGTTTGTAGGTTTGTTTTGGCTGGTATCAGGGAGTGACTACCTCTCCCTATTACCCCCAGTTCTCTGAGAGGTTTTAACCCCAAATCTTGGTTTCCCTTATTTCCTTCATGCTGAAACAGAAACCTGGGATGAGGTCTCTCTTTTGGTCCATTGCTTTTTTTTAATCTTTTAACATAGGTTTACATGCCCAACCCCTTCGAAAATTTCAAAGGCTACCCCCCTAACAACCCCTTTTTCCAACTTGTGGAGGTTAGGGATTTCTACCACGCCGGGGGCCCCTGACTAGTGCCAAGTGGGGGGTCTGGCGCAACCCGTACGCTGAGAGAGAGTAAGGAGAGGAGAAAGGGGGGAATCCCAACCCTTTTTTAGGTTGGAGACTTGGTTTGGGGCCCTCCCCCCCTTGGCAGCTTTCCCTTTGGGGGGGGGGTGGGTCTCAGCGCATGGTAAATTGTCTATAACCCGGGATCCGTATATTTACGCTAAATCCTATTTTTAAACTTGATTAAAGTAAATACCCAGCGAGCTCAATGGTTCAAGTAACATTATTTAGGTTGTTTTTTGGTTTGAAACAAAGAATGGTTTTTAGGCAACAACGCATAAAAATACGTTTTTACTATCATACCATTTTCGAAATTTTCTGCTAGCGTCCCTGCTAATTTTGCATAACGGAAAAAAGATGAATCCCCTTAGAGCCAGTGCTTGTTGTGTTTCCAAAAGTATTACTAACCCTTTTTTGATAAAAACTTTTAATTTTTCCCTTAAATTAATTTTTTCCGTTTCCCTTATTTAAGTTTTTAAAATTTAATTTTATTTTATTATTACATAGTTAGTTGTTTCTGTAATTTTAATTACAATGATTAAAACCCCGAGGATTTTTTGATAAATAAAAATATAAAAATGTATCTATATATTATATTTAAAATTTTTAACCCTTGAAAAACTGGTTAAAAAAGGAAAAAAATATTTCTTTAGAAAAAAACATTATATCAAAACAAAAAAATAAGTGTTAATTTAAAATTACAAACAATTACCCGCAATTTTAAAGGGTTATTAAATTTTTTAATTATTTGTAAACATTTATTTTTTCATTTGCCCTTTTGGCAGTAACATTGTGAGCATCCGGATGCAATTGATAGGCCCAAACATAACCCCGAAAAATAGACCTTTTTATTTCCCCGAACACTAAACTAATAAATATTTAATTCGCTCAAAAAAGAGTGCTTTTTTTTTTTCTCTTTTTTCTATAAGTTTGAAGAGAAAAATATGATGTCCAAAAAAAAATTTTCTTTTTCGTTGGTTAACAACCTTTTTAAGGCCCCCCGAACCAAAAAAAAAAGGGTTTTTTTTTTAAAAAAAAAAACATTGGCTGGGACCAAACGGATGGATTAATTTTTATGAAATTTGGTATTGGTTATTAGCCCCAACTTCAGACCAAAAAACATACAAAAAAAGTTCTAATGATTTTTTTATTAAATTTTCAGGAAAAATTTAAATTAAAATTTAAACTTTTTGTAAAAAGCATGTTTAAACTTTTAACATTTTTTGTGTTATAACATTTTTTTTCAGCAAAAACATTTAAAAATGCAATTTTTCAAGTTTATTCCCAAAAATTTTTATAAATTTTCAGTAAAGATGAAAATTTTACTTTAAAAAATTTTTTTTTATTTATTATTTTTCACTCCCCTAAGTTGGACCCGAAGGCCAAAAAATGGAAGCCAAAAACCCCAAATTTTTGAAGGTGTTTTAAAGAAATTGGCTATGTAAATGAACAGTGTTTTTGAAAATTATTTTGTCCCTATTAAATTAAATAAAATAAGGGTTTTGTCTTACATTTTTTGTAATTTAAATTTAACATAGTTTTTAGTAAAAATCTGACATAACAAAGGAAAGGGAGAAAGTTTTGCCAGTTATATGCTAAACCCTTTATTTTTTATTTTATTTTATTATTTTTTTTTTTTATCTATAGTACTCACAATTAAAACTCTGTATTTTGGAACTTTAAATTAAAAAGGTATTGCCTTATTCCGCCAGTCACAGGGGGGTTTATTTTGGTCATAAAATTAACTACCCACAACAGATTGAAGAGGTGGAAGGAGTGCAATCATGACAAAATTCACCCCAAGGGGGCATGGTGTTGTTCGAGTGAGAGAAACGAGCGAGTAATGAAGGACATTAGGTAAGCTGCCATCCCAAACCAAGGGACTACATTCGTTATGGCTGTCAAATAATGAAAAAAGTAACCCCATTGATTTTACTCATATTTAAAATAACATATTTAAAAGAGTTTGGAGTGAAATTCTAAATAAGAGAAATATTAGGTAACAGCCTTATTTGTGTTAAAGGAGCAAAGGGGAAGGAATGGAGATTTTTTAAAAAGGAAGGGGGAATTTTAAATTATCGTTATTTAGGAAGAATAAGAATATTTTTTTTGCCCTTTAAAAAAAAACCCCCAAGGGGGTTTAATGGAGGGTTGTAATCCATGGCAACACTCGGATTGATGCAGTTATTTTCATTGGTATATATAAAGAAGGCGTTAGGCCGGTTTTTAGAAATTTAAATTGAAGGGGTTTTCAAAAAACATCTTCAATTCAGGTTGGGCCCAAAGGGTAACATCAGAACTAAGGAGAACGGTCTAGGTGAAAGAGGAGTGAAAGAAGGCCTTTGGGAAAAATGATCGTTTTAGGGTTTGGAGAGGGTAAATGGTTTGAGAGGTTATATCAAATGGGTTTGGTGGGTTGAGTGGTAACATTTTTTAGGAAGGACAGGGAGTTGGCCCAAAGGGATGTGGAAATTAAGAAGGTTGGCTAGATTTGGTTTTGAGCCTAAAGAGGGTTATTGATTTAAGGTTAGATCTAATTTGAAGGGAAACCCGCGTAAATAGGAGGGGAAAAGGGGTAAAAAGGGGTTCTGGAGGGGTTTGTAAATGTTTGGAAAGTTTTTTTTTTTTTTTAGTTTAGTTGAGTTTGGTTAGATGTTGGGAGTGATAATGAATTTTGGTAAGTTTTATTTAAAGATCGGGATTTGGATATGAAACAGTTATAGCAGGGAAGTAGGGGAAACATTTTTTTATGTTCTTTCCCTTTGTACAGATTAAGGATGTTTTTTTAAGGTGTGAAGGGGGTGACCCCTTAGAGATTTTCGGATTTTTGTTGTGAATGTAGGGGGGATAGCAGATATAGAGGGTTTGAAGTTGGCCCGGGGGACAATTTTGGGCAGACAAAAAGAGAGAAAGGAAATATGGCTGGATAATTTTTGGTAGATGGGAAGGGGTGGTTTTGAATTTTTTAAGGGGGTTCTGATAGAAAGGGGGGAAGGAGGATACAACAAAATGGAAAACAAGGGGCAAAAGGGGTAAAGTGACTTTTAAATTTAGGGTTTGGTTAAAAGGCCCCTACAGGGAATTGTATATTGGAGAGAAGACATCAGCAAACTGTACCGGGGGTTTGCCGGGCATTTTTGTTATGTCGGTGGGTTTTCCCGGGTGCCTGAGACCGCTCGTGCGCGGGTTTTTTTACTTTAGTGGGTTGCTTCTGTGTTCCTGTTTCCCGCTTTGTAGTTGGCCTGTCATTACTTTTTTTCAGCGGCCATGTCAAGACATGTTTGGGTGGACCAAAAACGTAAGTGTTATTTTGTAATTTCTAATATCAATACCCTTTTGGGGAAAATATTTTTTTTAAATGATAATAAAACGGGCTTAATGTTTTTTTTCAGGGGTTTTTTAGAT
>JAQJVL010009875.1:0-14422 GCA_035578905.1 Stictocephala bisonia | reverse complement strand
ATGGGTCAATGCTATCTACGTATTTGTAATGTTAACTCAGGACAATACTTGCTCTATGGTATTATGAAAAGTGTCTAGATCACCACTTGGTCTTCTTTATATGCAAATTAAAACAATTTTAAGCTCTACTAGTTCAACACATGCAATTTCTAGGACAAGGTCGATAGAGAATTTGATAATGTCATGCATTACCTTAAAAGTGCAGTTATTCTCACACCTGGAAAATATAGCAACTCCTCCATGGATAGTTGTCTTGCGGCAGTAACTAGCTATAAGTGTATAGCCATTAACAGGAAAATTTACTAGTTCATCTTCCCTCATCCAGTGTTCTGTTATACACATGACGTCCATATCAAGCTCGTGAATGACAGTCTCTATCACATCAGTTTTGTTTGCTAAATACTGTACATTTTGATGAAAAGTATTAAACTTCCTACTGTTTGGTGTTACATTCACTTCACTTGAATATTTGGTAGAGTTTGTAAGTTTAAAGACTGCTTAGGCCTATCTGTATTTGTCATCTGCCTAGTCCTGGTAACAAACTTAGAAACAAATACTTTTGTAGGCCAAAACTCTGAAGAAAATATGGTTCCAAAAAGATCAGTTGGTATGCACTTACACTGCATACCAACTGATGACCAACAGTTGATGTGATTAATGTCACATGTTTAGGCCTACCTTTCTGCTGTTCCATTGAAACGTATTTCTTACTCCTTTTCTTCTGCCTTCGATTTTCAACAACATTAAATTCAGCATCATTAGTTTTACCTTCATTTAATCCAGTCGTAGAAAACAAATTTTCCATCTCAGACCTAGGTTTGGTAGTGACACTAGGCCTAGTCCTAGGATTACTGGTTGTCCCATTTACAGTTTGTGTTTCGTGTATAGTAATAATATCTTCATTTTGGTCTTTTATTTTATCTGTTGAATTCGTTTTTAACTTCTCAGCATACGTGACACCAGATTTATTATTCATTAGGAGATAACTCAATGCTTCAGCTTGGTTGGTAAGAGCTGATTTGAGGTTAGAGTTTCCACATTCCACTTCATTTAATCGCTCACTAAACAATTTTTGATTGTTCGTCAAATCATAAATCTGATCTGTCAGTATCTTGATGTGGTTATTAACAGTCACAAGCACTTTTAACGTCCTCATCGTCAATAACTAACTTCGACATGTTGTCTGAAACTGGCTGTCTGCAAGGGTTACACATGAATGCTGCTTTACCATTCAATTCTTTAAATAAATCATATTCATTATTATTGATATTAATACACGTTATATGATGCCAATTTTGGCAATGGCCAACGCACAATAACGCTTTAGAATTTTTATGTACCGGCTTATAATACACGCCGCATTTGCTACTCTTACTTTTACTTGCCGCCATGCTGTCTCAATCTCATTCTTATGTGATCACACCACCTCATTCTTTTATCGTAAATCACTCCTAAATACTTATATGAATCAACCTGGTCGAATTCTGCACAGGTACAAGAATCCCCAATGGAACAATTGGTATTGTGCAATTTTAAAGTTTTCCTACTTAGGTCTGTAATGGGTCTTAGAGATATCGCCATAAATTTAGATTTAGAGGTATTAAGTGTTAACAAATTTTGATCAAAATACGTTTTCACTAATTTCAGATCGTTTTCTGCGTTTTTGCAAACCAAGTTCCAATTGTTTCCCTCAAACAAAATAGCCGAATCATCAGCAAATAAATATAGCTTTCCATTTAAATTTAGTTTTGCTAAGTTATTTATATAAATTAAAAAGTGTATTGGCCCCAATGTGCTATCTTGTATAACTCCATAATCAACAGGTTTAGCATCACTTGATATTCCATTAATTGAAACAATTTGCCTGCTTGCTTGCCTGTTAGATAACTTTCAAACCATGTAAAACATTTTCCATGACAGCCAACTAAATTTAATTTAACTAAAAGTTTGGACCGATCCACCGAATCTAAGGCCTTAGCTAGATCTAGATAAACCACAATGGAACGTTTGTTGTTAGAAATTGAGTAATTAATATATCGTGTAAGTTCATAATGAGCATCAGAAATATTTTTGTCATTTCTGAAACCAAATTGCCGGTCAGACAGGATATTATTTGTTGTTAAATAGTAAACGAATTGCAGTTTAACTAATTTCTCCATAACTTTTGAAAACACGCTTAGTAACGAGATTGGACGAAAGTTGCTTTTGCATGTAACACCATTTCCTTTATATAGTGGTATCACTTTTGCCATTTAAAATAAATATTTCCTCATGCAGTGACGCCTCCTCTACAGTTATTCTAATCTTTTTTTTCTTATACTATACTTTCTTATAACTCCTTTACTACTTTAAAACCCTTGGGTACTTCTTAAAATCCCACGGTCCAGGTATCTGCAACATACGTCAGTATAGGTACAAAGTATGCCGTTTCTTGCTTTTCTGGGGTACAGGTCTATTTCTCACCAGTGATCTATGAGGACTTCCCAATGTCTTCATCTTTCATTGATCTCTCTGTCTAGTTTTCCATCTTAAATTGTTTCATATCACATCGCTTACACCATGGTGGAGAATTCTGATAAATATATACTTTTATATGGTTCTTAAGATTTACTATTTTTGTTCTTGTTTAATTCGCACTTGTTATATTTTGGTTGATTTTTGCTCTAGGATACACGGTATCAATTGTTCATGTTGAGGCCGGCACAGAGAGCGTCTTGGATTGGATTTGCAATGTCTTACCATTTACTCAAGGACTACGAGATGGCCTTGAAAATACTAGACTCGTTCAGAAAAACACTGATCCAGGTAATATTTAAACTGATACCTCCAAACATTTTAAGTTTATCGGGCCCTCTGCCTGTTACAATCAGTTATCTTTGATTATTAATAACTGTATTAACCACAGTGAGTGATGATATCATGTGAGCGATTTGAATCTGTCACTTAACTAGTATCGCCACTTTTGTTTGGAGCCTATTAAATTACTTGGTTATTAATATGTCTCTTGGTCGAACTAGTTAAAATTAAATGTAATGTATGTGGTTGGAATGATTATATCAGTTATTTATTTACAGCTTCAAAAACAAATTATTTGCAATTCTGCTTGAGACCCTTAGTAAATAGTCCAGTAATAATGGCAGACAGCACCGTCTTACAGGAGGTTTAGTCAGCAAAGTTCCTTGGGATATATACTTTGATCGAAGTTTGACCTGGACTAGCCATGTGGACCATGTCTGTGCCAAAGTTTCATAAGGTGTTTACGCTCTGAGAAAACTGTCAACGTTTTGTCTAACTCAAGTTCTTCACATGGCCTACTTTGGTCTATTTCATTCCCACCTTACCAATGGAATCCCAGTAAGGGGTGGATGGTCAAGCACTCAATTCCTCCGAATTTTCAGACCGCAAAAAAAAGCAGTACGTATTATATCAAAACTGAATTCTAGAGTCATGTAAACCAGCCTTTATTGAGCTGAGATTATTAACACTGCCTTGTCTCTACATCCTTGAAACTACTTTCCTTTGTATGACCAAGTGTCACCTTATGCGAGGTAGTGACATACATACGTATGTAACCAGAGGCAAGGACAATTACAGAATTGGACAGCACAGAACGGCGATATACGAGCGCTTACCGTCGCAGGCTGGTGCTACGTTGTCAACAGCCTACCTGACTCAATGAAAAATGTTCTAGTGCCCCGGACACTAAAAGTCAGACTGAAGAGTTTCTTGACTCAAAAGGCCTTCTACTCGGTGGGGGAGTTCCTCCAATACAATCTCGGCTAAAGTTGGGACGGAAATTGCCAGAGTATGAATGAAGGTGTGAATAAATATTGGAAATGTATGTGAGAATGAGTGGTGTGTTTTCAAGTTTCATTTTTATATTTATCTAGATTTATTTATAGCATAATGTGACGTTTTGTATACAACAATTTGCTGTCAAACACAAATAAAGAGTTATTATTATTATTATTATTAGCTAAGCCAAAATAATTCTTGCAATAATAAAATATTTTTAACATTAAACTTGTTTGTAATGAGCACAGTATTCTGTTAGGGGTTTCCTTGATTAAATTTAAAAAATAAGAATAAAAGCTCACTTTTTGGAGGTGCGTATATTACAAAAAACACTTGTCAAAAGTTAAGTGTATTTTGGACATTGGGACATAAAATTAAAAGATTATACAACTTAATGACAAAATTAAAATCTCTTTAAATTAAATGATCTTAAAAAGCTTATAGATAAAATAGGAGAATATTTAAGAACATAATTTGAAGTAAGTATGTTTATTTCTTTTCCATTTTAATTAAAATAGTTCTTTAATTTATCAATAATTCATTATTTTTCATGGATTAACAACAGAATCTGATTAATTAATTATGCTTGAACAACAAGCGGACTAATGTTTCATAGCAAAATAAACATACTTAACCCTCGTACCGCGTTTCGACAAATAATTGTCGACTTGTGTTGATTCTGTACCGCGTTTCGACAAAAAATTGTCGACTTGACATCACTCGATATTATCACTTGTTATAGTATACCTATTAGCGCTATGGACAAGATTCATATACCACTGGAAACGGGAAGAGTTACCGATTGTAGTGGTATGCCTGACTTGGTTCTAAGACGACGGGAACAATTGAAAATAATATGATGAATATTCGTTGTCCAATGGAAAGCGATTTTCAAACTGACGCTAGCCTTGGAAGTTTTGTTTACTTGTCTTTCAATTGTATTTGTAAGTCTTATTATACGTAATTATGGTGTTATTATGATATAATTGTGTTTACATTACTTTTGGTATATACATACAACACAAACAAAATTATATTGAAGCCTTTTTATAAAAGAAAAAAAATTGTGAACATGAAGAATGTCACATTTGTGTGCGTACGCCGGATAAATTTCATCATCATCTGTGGACAACTAAGCTCACAGCCAGAGGATACCAAGGAAACCATTTTACAAGTATATTTTATTTATAGAACAAGTAATTCTATAAGTTTTAGTACTAGTTAGAAGTCTGTACTGATTATATAGAATTTTTAGCAAATTTTTGAAAATTATGTTACCACAGTAACAAATGTTTGTATATATTGTACTACACAGGGTTTTGTAAGTATAATTACTTTTATACTACAAATAACATATAAAACCTTTATATATCCTGAAACTAGATGAAATTTGTAATATTTAGGCTATCTTGGAATTTTGAATTTAGCTATAATATATTATTTTCAAGGTGACCCCCCCCCCCCTTTTTATGTTTACAAAAGTCATTGTCCGAGATATCATGAGTCATAAAAAATTTTTTTTACCCCTAAAGATGTAATATTTTATTAATATTAGATAGCCTGCTTTATTAGGAGTGCAATAATACCACATACAAGTAGGGTTATATAATCTTACTATTTTTTATGATTTTTTGAAAAAATGTCTGCAAATGCGCTAAAAATGATGTGGCGGTACAGGAAAAAGTATGACCCGGTTCGAGGGTTAAAGTTCGTGTCCACATAAATAAATAACAATATAATTTATAGCAAGTCGTAGTGTTCAAGTAAATAAAAAGTAATATATGTAAATGTACCAATTGATTGTTCAGAATACTTATGACTACGAGCATAGTGAGCTGTTGCTGTACCAAAACATGGTGATTCAAGAGTCAGGTGCCTTGGATGACGCACTGAAACATCTGGACCACTTTAACAGCCAGATCTGTGACAAGCTGTCGGTGAAGGAGACTTGGGGTATATATTGTTTTGTAATTTATACTTTTCAATTTATGTTATAAGATATTCTTATTTCTAGCACTATTAACTTCAATCTCCTTGTGGCAAGTCGATCTGTGATGGGGGTTGCTGCAAGGATTCAGTTAGTTTTTGACGTTCGTGATGAGTTCGTCTTCTAAGTGTAGTGATGTGAGGAGCCCATCCCCCTGCCTTAGTGGAGTTGGAAGCTGGGTTGGATAAATTGAATATTTTGTTTATTTAATAATCTGCTCTGTGTTTTGTTGAACATTTTCATATTTTGTATTTTTTTAAATTCCATTTGAGTTTTATATTTTGTATAATTATGTTGTGTGTGATGGTTTTAAGACCACTTGACTTTCTTGACAGTCATCCGTAGTATCTAAGCATGTAGTTTTTAGTCTTTTCTTGAATTAGTATGGATTAAGGAAGGGAAAAAATAGGAAGTTTTAGATGTCGGTTAAGTTAGTAAGTACACCTGAAGATGACAGGAGTTTTGTATACCTGTCAAAACGTGTTTGTTTCCTAGACACTTGAAGAATTGGAAATCTCCAAATATCATCTACCAATCATCAACAATCCAATGCTAACAAATAACTTTTAATATTGAGACAATAAACAATCCATAATAACAAATATGAAAGAAAGAATTTAATTTAAAAAAAGTTGTCATAATTTGTCTATTCCTGAGAATACGATCATTTAAAAGGCACATCAAATCATGTATTTTGCTTCACTCACTATGGGTCAAATATAATTCTGAGTCACAATCTGTAAACAATTTTAAGATAGGACTGGAGGTTAGGGTAGCTCACATACTTGGGAAAGTTAATATTTTTTTTAAAACTGAATAAAGTTAAAGTTAGTACTCTAAAAAGTAACTAATTGAAGTTAAAAGTTAGAATACACATTGAAAATAACTGATTAAAGTTAAAGTATTAGAAAATTAACTGAAATTGAAAGTTAAAAGTTAGTTTTGGTACAGTAAAATATACATAAACAAACACAACCTGTATTATCTTTTATTATTTATAATATCTTAGATAAATAGGCCTATTTATAATACATTATTATACAATACTAAATAGCTATAGCTATTTAATTAGACTATAGCAATTTCTACAGTAATTTTTGTTATATAACTGTCCGAAATATTAAAAATTAAATATTTAATTTGATTTCTAATATTGTTAACAAAAACTGACATAAGTCTTTGAAATTAAAGTTTTACATTTTTAAGCTATACTTTAAAAAATCAATAACTATCTTATAGGAAATTCACGATAGCAAAACTTTTTTTAACTAGAGCTGATAATAATAACGCTCCTTTCACACAGCACGGTTTCGCCCGTACGGGGAAAACCCGTACGGTTTAAAGTAGTTTTCACACAGCTCGGTCCCGCCGTACGGCGTCGAACTTCAGTTGAGCTTTCGCTGTGTCGGATATTCATGTACCTGTGTGTGCGTTGTGTCTAATTGAAATGGATCGAGAACAAGCAATTGCCCTGTGGTTATGGTACCGACGTCGGAAGAGACAAAGGAGAAGTCGTCGTATGCACTGGGTGCACCCAATTAATCAGAGAAGAGAGGAAGCTGGACTTTTTTATACTTTGTTTGATGACTTAAGAAGAGATGAAAAAAAGTTTTTTAACTATTTTCGGATGTCGTGAAGCTCATTTGACGAACTTCATGACAAACTACGTGACTCTCTTCAACGCCAACACACAAACTGGAGAAACTGCATAGAACCAATTCAAATGCTGGCCATCACATTAAGGTAAGCAATGTTGCATTTTTAATACAGATGGTGCATGAATGCAGGTATGTTAATCTTTTAACAATTTAAAAGTAATACGCTATCTTTACTAAATTTCATTTACTTTTCCCTCATTTAGTCTATTAATAATTGATTAATAATTAAACATTTCAATTGCCAGAGGAATTGAAATTGATAAAGGCTATAAATATTGTACTGTCTATACTGGAACAACAACGTTTTATTAAAAAATTATAAATTGAATTTTTGAATTTACAATTGACTTAGCTGGTAATCATCGCCAAAATCAAAGTTATCTGTATCTGACAAAGGAGAATTTGCAGATGGTGTAGGTGTAAGCGTGGACGGGCTATGGCTGATTTCAGTCTCTTGGGAATCCTTATTGAAGTCTTGGTAATACTGTAGAGCACTTTGAATTAATTTATTGCTCTCTTCTTTGTCGTTGTTTTTTCTCTTGCGGGCTGCTTGTGATGTCATAGGCGATTTAATCACTCTAGGAGATGAATGAGAGGGAGGTGGAGGTCGACTAGGGATTGACATTTGAGCGCTGGATGAACTTATTTGTACAGAGTATTGTTCGTTAGGATATGAATTGTGCTGAATAGGATGCGGTGCCACTTGTGTTGAAGTTCCTGGCTGATTGAAGTTAGGAAAATATAATGAGGGAAATTGCTGTTGGGGAGGCTGAGGAGCCGGGTGATTGACAACTGTTGGATTTTGAATTGGCATAAACAAACCCTGTTTTTGCATGTTCAGCTGTTCTACCACTTTCAATACTCCCATTTGAAATTGCAGAAACTCATTTTCGTTGTATTTCTCTAAATGAGGCATGAGACTTTGCAAAAAAGACATTTTCGAACAGACCGCCTTAGGTTCCATAATCTTCAGTAATTTCAATTCAAATTCGTCTTCTTTCTTGTGTTTCCTTTTGGTTGCTGGAGTTCTGACCGTTGGGATGGGATGAGTAGCTGGACCACCATCTTCAGTAGTCGATTCTGGATCATCGATATTTTCTTCCATTAGAACGTCTGAATTATCTCCAGGATTTTCTTCTAAACTGTTAGTAGTATCTCGGACTTGATAAAGTTTGTTCAAGAACTGTAACTGGTCAGTAAATACATACTTTTTTACCTTTTTAGCAGCAGATCCGCTCTTCTTGTCGTCTTTGGTAGCTTTCTTTGACTTTGTATAACTGTCTCTGAGGTTAGTCCACCTTTTAATTACTTCTTTTCCTGAAAAAAAAAAAAAAAAACACACACATAAAGACTACAATTTATTTGTAAATTTATCGTAGGTTTGTGATACAAAAACCGGTGAATGGTTTTTTATGATTGAAGCATGGCATGGGTATCTAAGTATAGCCTGTTATCTAATGTGTGCGTAGTAGACAGATACGAGCCAGCGTAATAAACGTAAAACCCCGAAAGTTTTAAATCTGAGCGGTGTTGGTATAACGAAATTTTACTTTATTAACCTTAGAATGTTATTTATAAGTTTGAAAGCTGACTCCCCTGACCCTACGATACCGTAGCCCCTGCGTCTACATGTGCAAGGGTATTAATTTAGTAAAAACAATTATTTTTTTCAGGTACCTGGCAAGCGGTTGTACGTTTACAGACTTGCACTACAACTACCGGATTGGAATTTCTACTGCTGCAAAAATTGTGGAAGATGTTTGCACAGCAATCTGGTCTATCATGAGAGGAGAGTGCATTCCAACACCCACAGTTGAGACTTGGGAATCAATTGCTTCTGATTTTGAAAGAGTTGCCAATTTCCCTCATTGTTTAGGCGCTGTCGACGGGAAACATGTCCGTCTAACTTGCCCATTCAACAGTGGATCTATGTACTTCAATTACAAAGATTATTTCTCCATTGTACTTATGGCCGTAGCAGACTCTAATTACCGATTTGTCTACGTTGATGTAGGAAGCTTCGGTAAAGAATGTGACCCAACAATATTTAAGAGATCAAGTTTGTGGAAGTCTATTGAAGATGGAACTCAAATAATTCCTGAGGCCTCTTCCAGGAACTGAAAGCCCAAAAATCCCTTTCTTTTTCCTTGGAGATGCAGCATTCGGCCTACACAAAAACTTATTAAGACCTTATGTGGGGACACACCTCACGGTTCCCAAGAAAGTATTCAATTACCAACTAAGCAGGGCTCGAAGATATGTTGAATGTGCCTTTGGAATTCTTTCAAATAAATGGCATATCTTTCATCGTCCTATTAACGTACAGCCTGATTTTGCTGTTCTAATTGTAAATGCTTGTATAGTATTACACAACTTTGTGCGCGATCGAGACGGTTACATACCTGACGACATGAATATTATTACAGGTTTAGAGGACTTGGAACCACAGAACAATGTAAGAGGAGGTTTGGCTGCAAACAATGTTAGGAATATTCTATGTGAATACTTTGTAACAAGTGTTGGAAGTGTTCCATGGCAAATGTCGAAAATATAGTTTTTATGTAGTGCCTTTGTTTAGGAGCATATATTTTTACAAAGCTATGTTTTTTATAAATCCAGTACTTTAAAACTTTTACAATATAAAGAATATTTGTGTAATCAAACTAAGCTATATTCTACCAACTGTTGGCAAATGCATTTTTTTTTTTTCTTCAAAAATGTCTTGTGTACTTGTTGTTCCATTGTTATTCTGTAAGTGAATTAATGAAAACTCAAAATTGAAAAAACAAAACAAAAACCTACAGCGTTTTTCTATTCGTGTACATATATTTTTTTTTTTTTACAAAACGTAATTGAGATTAATAATGCGATTGTTAAAATACACTTTTATTCTTTAAGTGAAAATCTATTAGTCTGATATTATTAGTAAATAAAATGACCTAATATATTATAGGCCTACGGTAAATATTATAAGTATAAGTGCTGATAAGTGACCTAATATAATAATTATAATTAGATAATAAAATTAGTCTAATATATTAGGTATTATTGTTGCTACACTATTATTATTAGTAAACCAAGTGTTAAGTTTAATTGCTAACAGCTGCACTAACAGAATTAACTTAATTATTACCTAATAATATTAGCCCAAACAAAACAAAACCTATGTTTTACTTATAATATTACCTAATATTATTAGACTAATAGTTTTATGAAACAAGCCCCTGTAGTCGTAAATAGTAGGCGAAGCAGCAGCGAGTTAAGGAGGTTTTTGGTTCAGAACAAAAACTATGATTTTACTTACCAAAGAGGTTTTTTTCCTTATTATCGCTGACATCAAAATTTGGTTTCAGCGCCAAACAAACTTCACTCCAAGCATTTCTCTTCGCATTCCGATCTTTATATATCTCAAGAGTCTTGTCCCACAACACAGGCTTTGATTCTACCAAAGATATAAGCACCTCTGCATCAATTTCATGCATTTTTTCACTGAGAACTGAGCAGCATGCACTCGCCTGTAAACTCACCGTACGAATGTCTGTCTGAAAGGGGCTGTTTACTCCAATGCGCTACTACGCAGTTCGACGGGGACGGCGCCCGTTCGGTTCTAGTGGCAGACGGTACCTGCTTCACGGCGAGGAACCGTCGCCGTGTCTATATGAAAGTTCTGATGCGCTTCTTCGCGTCACTATTGGAATGTCCCCCGTACGGTTTTTTCCCGTACGGGCGAAACCGTGCTGTGTGATAGGAGCGTAAAGGTCAAATAATATCCTGACATGTTGACTCCAGGTAATTTTTATCAGGCTGGAGATGATAAGGAAGAGTCACTGATAAGAAAGTATGGGCTGATTAGCGGTAAACAAAAACTAAACAAAATATACTCACTCTATAAGTGAGTGAAAGCAGATCTATTCATACTACTTTCAATAAGCAATTACGTTTATTAGATGTTTAAGAATTTGCTGTTTTGATTGCATGTTTTATTCTTACTGAAATAAGTTAATTAAAAATTATGAAAACTACCTAAATCATAAAAAAATACAAAACTAAATACCATTGATAATATTATTAATATTAAAAATAGTATTATCTTTTCTTTTCGACGGTGCCGATGGCAAAATAATGAAAACAGAACGAAATATAGCAATTGTTACTTGAAATATGTTCGCAATCTTGAAGATAGTTTATTCTTTTGCGTGGTATCATATAATGGATTGATTTTACCAAGTAAGCCTAATTTAAAATAAAGTAAACGTTTGAGGAAATGTTGGTTCGATTAACCATTTAACCCCCTATTAAAACTATTAAATAGTTTTCCCGATTACTTTTGAACAGGACAATTTAGATATGTAATTCTGTATGATCAATTAATTGATCAGGTATTGACAGCATTAATGTCAAAATGCTACTGATTTTCCTAATTAATTATTCAACTAGATGGGTAAACAGGTAAGATTACAGTATTAGAGTTTATGAAAAGATAAACAAGCTTAGGCCCAACACGTTGATTTAAAACAAGATAACTAAATGACTATCTCAACTTTATCCCTAAACATAAAACTAGTCAAGTGAAATGACCACCCCAGGGACACAAGTCAATCCCACAACAATGGTATACTCGTTTGGTCCGCCTTTTTTTTTATAAGGCAGTAAAATATGAGTAAAGGGGAGGGGTTGCGTCTTCAAAACAGTGACCTTGCTTGTCGGTGACAATTGGGGGATGAGGAAAACAATCGGTATTTGACCTGAGTTTTAGATACTTTCTCCCCAGTCCACATTCCTCGGACCAAATTGCACCTTTTATTACATTTGAAAAACTAACTGAGTTACTTTAACCGTTAGCAAAATTTGCAACTAGTTAAAGTTAGAAGTTAAACATTACCAAAACTAACGAATAAGTTAAAAAGTTGATAGAAAAAGTAACATTAAACTTAATCGTTAATTATTTTTAATCGTTAATCCCAATTATGCTGGCTCATTATATTGGGCTGCTGAGTAACAAAGAAAAGTTTACTCCAAATATAGTACGAGTTGAGAGAAAAGCCACATTGAACAACATTGCTAGCTATCAGGCACAAAGAGTTAATACCATCTGACAAACAATAATTATGGCATTTTTAACATTTATGCATTATATTTTCGTGTATGGTTGTGCAGGCAATTTATATCTGGAGCTGGGTAAATATACTGATGCGGAGCAAATTTTCCGACAGCTGTTAGAACGCAATCCAGAGAATACAGAATACTATGCCAGTTTAGCTGAGGCGCTAAAGCTGCACACTGCAGAGCAGAAGCTGTGGTTGCTGAATGAGTATAGAAACAAGTGTCCGAAGGCCCTGGCCCCAGCGAGACTCTACCTCAATTACTCTTCAGGTTTGTATCTTTATATAATCATATTTATTTCTTGTACTGAGGTGTTTGTTACTGTCTTACAAATATTCTTAGAATATTAAGTAGTTTTTGTTATATGATTTGCAATTGTCAAAATTATGTTTATTAGCTAATTATCCATCGCAAGTTAATTTAGGTTTAATAGGTAAAGAATGTGTTTTCTGTTCTAATTAGTCATTTTTGTAATCTTCAATCCAATAAAAATGTCTTAATTCATTAGAATTATAATATACAGTAATTAAATACTGTTGCATAAAAAAAAAAAAAAACAGATTTAAAAAATATGTATGTGAAATTCTCATTGTAAAAGGAATCGATGTATGTATATAAAATTAAATCATTCAGATTAAAAAAAATCACGAAAAGAATACATTGCTTTATCAGTTAGATAGGATTTTAATTTCATTTTAAGTTTTTGTTCTTGCTTGTTTAAAATGTATTTGGTTGTTACTTCATATTTGGTGCCTAAATAAGAAGGGCTCTTGAATTACCAGAACTGGACATGTTAGTACTAACCAAACATTACAAGGCATATTAAAATGAACTCTTTTTTACAATTTCATTAAAAAATTGCGATAGGAGCCAAACTCAATCTTTTAAAGTTAATTTTAGAAATATCTCGATAACTATAGCTAAAACACAAACGGCACTAGGAATTTGAAAGTCATGTCAGATAATAAATAATTTTGTAAAAGTTACAATATTTACCTGAGAAATATTGAATTGTTAAATTTAAAATTAAACACGTTTGCTTAACGTAGTAAGGCAAGGTCAAAATTTAGCTAGGTTTCGAGTGGCTACAGGAGTATAAGTAAGAGGGGTAGTAACCCTCTTACTCATTGCAATGAGTCAAGGCCCCCTAGATTTCCAGGCCGCACTGCTCATGTTGTGACGTCACAGCTTGGGGCGGATCGGAGCGCTCTATACCCGTACAACTTGCATTGGACGCTCGCTCACACGCCTATAGTAATTAAAATTTAAGCAAAATTACCAGTGATAGATTAAAGGAAGTTTTAACAAGTTTACTGTGAGCATGTTTGACGTAAATAAATGATAAATTAATATTGTATAAATATTTATTTGGGATAAAAAAACTCAAGTTAAATGATTCACTTATGCTTTATAATTAAATATGTCTAGAAAACTTTTGAATATTAACTGAAGTAAAATCAACTTACTGATTTAACTTATCAACCTTTCTTTTCTTACATTTACCTCTCTATTTCCCGACAAGTTTCTCTTTTGATACCTTATTGCATATTTATTCAATGGAATAATATTACAAAAGATTGTTATACATTTTTTTACATAAATTAAAGAGCTAGTAGAGCATTTTTGGCAAGAAAAAATATAAGAATCGCTAAGATAATCTAACATTAAATTAAATGATGTAAGTAATCACAAGTTAGATCTCTACAAGAAAATAATCCCACAACATCTTTATCACGTGAAAGAAGTGAGGAGACCATAAATGCTTGAATGGTCGTGGCTAGACCTACAGATTCATTATTTACATTATGAGCAATTCCCTCCAACTTGCCCCCTTTATAACTCATATCTGGTTTTACATAAATTTCTCCCATAAGTAAAT
>JAQJVL010009874.1:0-14432 GCA_035578905.1 Stictocephala bisonia | reverse complement strand
TAATATACAAGTACCATACTTTACAGGCCGATTAAAATTGCTTATAAGTAAGCGATAAAAAACAAATTAAATCTAAAAAGATTTAAAGTTTGTTTCGTAAATCCTTTACACCGACAAAACATTCGTGAATTAAAAATTATATAAGTAGAGTCAGAAGAATCGTGGACATAATTTGAGCAAGTATAGGCCTATGTGGCAGACCTTCTTTGAGTTGTCTATAAAGGCTTTCTGCACGACCGGGATAAACGTTTATTAGCATGACAATAAGCACTAACTATAAAAGTCGCAATAGAAAGAGCCAGGGAAGAAGGCTGTAGACATTTAACTATACTGTTAAATGTCTACAGCTTTTGCTCTATTCTGTGTCATAAGCCACCTTGAGATCAACAAAACCTGCAGATGTTTTCAAATTATTTTCAAACCCATTCTCAATTAGTGATGTCAGAGCTAGGATCTGGTCACTACAACCTCAGCCAGCGTGAAAACTATCTCGCTGAACTGGAACATTAGAATCAAGAATGGGTGATATTCTATTGCAAAACATTCTCACTAGCAACTTATAACACAAACTAAGAATAGCTAATGGGCGATAACTTCCTACTTGTTTAGGATATTTTACAGGCTTAAAAAATAACTAATAATTTTGCTCGCTTGAATGCTTTTGGCACATTACCTGAAATTAATATCTTATTATAGACTATTTGAAGCCATTGTTTTACTCTGATACCATTAAGCAATATAAATTACGAGAATATATCGTCAAGACCGTCTGCTTTATCTGATGGTAGAGCAGAAATTGCCCAGTTTATATCTTTCTATGTGAAATTCCTAGATACTTCCAAGAGTAATTCCTTTTATTTCCTTCAACATATAAAGCACATGTTTTTCAGAAGATTTGTGGTCTTAAAATAAACAAACAAAAAAACAGCAGCTAAAATCTAAACCAGGGAAAATGTATTACTTTTTATTGCTGAAATGATTTGGAGAGCAAAATCATGTGTGCAACTGCTTTGTTATTGGTCTATACAGCTGCTGAATACAGTGCTCCCATATAGCTAAATAGTGTACAAACCAACAACAGTTAATGTTCAACATAATAGAGATATGATAGCTATTAGTGGCACTCTCATATCAACTCCACTTTCCTGGCTTCCGGTGCTGTGCAATATGGCTCTCCAGAGATAAGATGTTAGCAGGCACTACTTAAATATTTAATAAGATTATAAATTGTACGCACCTCACCGTATTAAATGATTTCCCTCGTCAAAACAGTCACTGTTAATTTTGAAAACCAACTATACTTCTTATTGCTTTTCAGTTGAACAAATCAAACTTCTCGGCCAGTAATAGCTGGGCCGTAGCTTATAACGGTTTTGACGGACGAAATAAGTTCTTTCTTAACTATATATTATTACCTGTAAGTAAGATGAGCCTTCCTCGCATGGGATAGGCCTATTTTAATCGGTTATGAGCTGGCATGAGCATATGTAAATACTGGAAGTATAAATGGGGATTTACACTAGATCAGTCACGTGATTTCGGCGAGTCCATCCTAAAAATGGATCACAGTGACAGAGTAATCCCGGTTTGTTTTACAGAGTGATTTGCTGGCATAAATAGAAACAGTCAATCAAGCATTAAAAGCCTGAATGATTGGACTGAGTTTTGTGACAGAAGATCGCTTAATATTTTTTTAAATATACAACATGGCTTTTGAATCTTGATACAAATATTTACCACATTTTTTTTTAATATTAATAAATGTATCTGACAACAAAACATTAAATATAGGCCTAATAAATAATAATGTAATAAGGCATGAATACTATTGAAATGTAAAATTCATCACTGTTCCTATATATAACATTTATTTAATATTGAAGCATAAAATGTACGTAGATAGTTAACTTGTTATTAGTTTATGAATGCCTTTTGTGGTTTGGTATGATATGTAAATACATATTTATTATGAATGTCAATAGAATTTTTTTAATTTTTTTTAATGTTTTATATAACCTTATAATACACTAAATTACTTATTACGTAGTAATAAAATGTAATTATTTTAACATCAAATAAACTAAATTCTTATATAAATATATAATCATATTCAAAGTATATTTAACCCAAACACCTAATGAAATATGTCGGTATATGTAAACCGTATTTTGAGTGAGAGAAGTCATGTTCTTTAAAGTTAATTAGCGTAAAGTGACATCCACTTCATTCATTTGTAAATTGACATCAAAGAGAATGTAAAAAATGTGTGAGTCATATCTAGAATTAACTGTATTGCAAATTTATATCACTCTAAGTATTGTGGTGTAATTATTACACTCTTATTCCCATAAAAGCAAATTATTATATCGACCGCCAATAATATTTATTATAATATAAAGATTGAGAAAATATCAAGAGAAGAGTCACAAAATAAATAATATTGATTTATAAAATTGGATTACAGGTTCCATTGCGAGTAAAAGCGTATGCCTCATTAAATATAAGCAAAAAAAAAAAAAAAAAAAAAAGTAATGTATATATGATAATCAGTATATATATAAAATATATATATACATATATATATATATATATATATATATATATATATGTATTTATATATGATAACCATGATGTAACCATTTATTTCACAAAAACAAGTAATTTTTTTTATCTGTAATAATAAATCTGAAAATTTTCATAAATTATTAACATAAAGGTACTATTATTTTTTTTAAATCATTATTTCTTATAAACAAATTTGTAAATATAAGATACTAGCAGAAAGTACCCGTGCTTCGCTACGGATTATGATTAAGGAACACTTACATTAGGACCTATGTACGGGTTGTGTATTTTCGCCGAGGAACGAAATAATTAATTGTTAGTAACTCGAGTACATCTGCCCGTTGGTTTACCAGAATTAAAATTGAGAAAATGAGTCTGGCATATCCAGTCTCGCCACGGGGAGGCTGGCAGGTAGAGACCATATTTACAACTTATTAAAAAAAAAAATAAATATATATATATAACATTTAATTAAAAACACCGGGTAGTTTTATTTGGTAAGGCAGTCACCCTAGCCTCTGCCGAATCAATCACACCGGGTAGTTTTATTTGTTAATGCAGTCACCCTAGCCTCTGCCGAATCAATTACACCGGGTAGTTTTATTTGGTAAGGCGTTCACCCTAGCCTCTGCTGAATTAATCCCACCGGGTAGTTTTATTTGGTAAGGCAGTAACCCTAGCCTCTGCCGGAACAGTCTCACCGGGTAGTTTTATTTGGTAAGGCAGTCACCCTAGCCTCTGCCGAATCAATCCCACCGGGTAGTTTTATTTGGTAAGGCAGTCACCCTAGCCTCTGCCGGAACAGTCTCACCGGGTAGTTTTATTTGGTAAGGCAGTCTCTCTAGCCTCTGCCGGAACAGTCTCACCGGGTAGTTTTATTTGGTAAGGCAGTCACCCTATCCTCTGCCGGAACAGTCCCACCAGGTAGTTTAATATATGCAAGTACTTAAATATATTTTAGTACATTTTAGTCTGATAGATATATACGGACAGCCAAAATTGATGTTGTTGTTGTTTTCTTAGTACCTCTTTGTAAACAACATTTTTAGTCCTTTTTTCTGGCTGAAGGACGACCAGACTGTCAGATGAGCTTACTCTAGAACATGCTACGTATAACTTGCCATGGGAGAAACAGTCATTGCTCAGATCTACCCCAGCCATCTTCAAACTTTGCCCTTGTGCCTTGTTAATAGTCATGGCATAGCATAATTTTACAGGGAACTGCAGACGTTTGAATGCAAAATGGTAGTCTGAGGGAATAAGAGGATATAATAATGGAATAAAAACAGTTTCTCCTTGACCAACGCCTGTAAATATTGTCGCTTCAATAACATGTTTATGCAGAGTTTTCACCGGCAGCCTGGTACCGTTACAGAGTTTGGGAGGGTTTAGGTTGCGGAGTAGCATTATTGGAGCACCAAATTTTAGAGAAAGAACATGAGGTGGAATTTTAGGGGGGTTCAGAGTGTGGAGAAACTCCGCTGGATAGTGAACAGCGTCTTCTGTCTCAACCACTGAGTCCACAGATTCATACCTCACAACAGCAGAAGGCAATTTTTCTAACAACGAAAGGTTTATTATATTTGCAGAGTCATTAGTTGGGGTAAGAATCGCCCTCTCTTGCAACCATGTTGGACTATTGTTCACATTGTCATTTAAGTTAGGATATATCTTGTCAAGCAGTGTCTTCATATCACTAACCGTATGACAAAGGTTTTGAGGTATTGCACATTTACCTTCATGATCTTCTAGCAGTTTACCATCACCTATTTGTAAAACTAATGTAGAAAATTCTTCTGCTTTCAAATCTCCATTCAAATGAACTCTCATGTTAACTCTCAAAGACAGGATTTTAATTTTTGGCCATAAGAAGGATGACTTAAGGCACGCTTTCACCTCATCAGCCCGAGTTCCTCGATGTATCACGGGCAAGGTTTGCCTGAAGTCTCCAGCCAGCAGAACTGTTACTCCGCCCATTAGACGTTTGCAGTTCCTGATGTCTTGAATTGTCCTGTCCAGAGCCTCTATACCTCCTTTGTGGGCCATGGTACACTCGTCCCAAACAATTAATACTGTTTCTTTGAGTACCTGGCCCATATTGCTTTGTCTTGATATGTTGCAAATAGGTGTTTCTGAGTGGTTCAGGTTGAGAGGCAACTTGAAAGCTGAATGAGCCATCTTCCCACCATCAAGCAGTGTCGCAGCAATGCCAGAGGATGCAACTGCGATGGCAATCTTTTTCTCACTCCTTATTTTTGCTAACAACAAATTGATCAAAAATGTTTTTCCGGTACCACCAGGAGCATCCAGGAAAAAGAGTTGCCCAGATTCTGAAATAATACTGCAGGTAATTTCTTTGTAAATATTCAGTTGTTCTTCGTTCAGCTTTGGAACATTTACAGCAACCATTTCACAGAGCTGGACTACATCGAAAGAAATTTCTCTGAGGCGTTCCAGATTGTTAGTGATGGATTCTTGCTCGCGAAGTGATGTAGGAAGACCATAGTTTTGGAGACGGTTGCCAGATATTGAATACACCAAATCTTCGAGTAAAGCCAAACATTTGTTGTACACAATGTCCATACGTTGTTGCACATCCCCAAACTCTGTCTCCATCGACCACTTTACGTCGTCCGCCAAACTGTCGCGGTGTTTTTCCCATAATGTGAGAGGACTACTTACTTGGCAAAACACCAACATGATGGCAAGTAGTTCGCGGATCTTGGACGGGGAGTCTGAGAGTGAAGCTTCTTCTAGTGTTCGATCCCAGTGAGTGTCGTCTTCGAGCAAACCAAGAGCTGTACATGCAGACTGAAACGTTTGGTGGACCACTCCATTTACGTTCCTAAGATATTCAAATGACGTAGGCCCTTTAACTTCTTGTAGGAGAAGGCGTAGAAAATAGCACTCAGAGTTATTAGGGTGAACAGTATATACCCTGCCTAAAACCTGATCTTTTTTCACCCCGGGATAGCCTGGTACTGATTTCCCTTGCTTTTTTCTACAAAAGGTATTCTTTTTCCATACGAAATATGACGGAACTTCAGAGTAAAGAGGGTTCTTGCAAACGCATCGGTTTTGCACAGATCGAAGAAGCCCAAAAGAGTAGTTTTTGGCGGGTTTTTTAGCCTTTCCATGACATTTTCTTCGTTAAAATAAACTCTTTGGCCGTTTTCAAGATGAACTGCAAGATGCATGACTGGGGGATGGCGATCGTGTATTGGAAAGCAGAGAATTCACCAGACAGCTTCAGAAGTACTAATGTAGCGTCCTGTCTGGTACCTTGTCACCTCGTCAAGTTCATTTTCAACTGTAAAAGCTGCTTGATCGGACCCTTTGTTGACGTATTTGCAAATATATTTGATAGACTTGACAGAGTTGCAGCACTCGACGTTGATATGCACTGAAAAGGTGCGAGACAGGATAGGGTTAAAAGGTACCACCCATTGATTGTCAAGCTTTACCCCGTTGATGTCAACAACAAACCCACCATCTGAAGGAGAACGCCTACGGTATTTAGGATAACCGTCTTCCCCAGTCTGTGTTTCTCTTAGTAGAGGACGGGGATACTTTTTGCTGCAAGCTCCATTTACCATACAGGGCGAATTTCTGTTGAGAGCACCACATGGGCCGTGGATCATAGTTGACTTCACAATCTCATGGAGGGCAGGGTCTAGCTCTGGGTCAGGTATCTCTGCACAAATAACTTTGTCAGTCATGTCTGGTTTAATCTTTTCTTCTAGCCAAAGGAGAATGTGTACATGAGGAAGGCCTCTTTTTTGCCATTCTATGGAGAACATGTGACATCTACATGCTCCAAATATAGACCCTTTCGTTAGTTTCATCAAATGCTTCACTTTTAAGTAGAAAACCCGCGCTACCAAGTCATGTCTGTGCTGAGCCTTCTGACCTTCCTTGAGCAGTTCACATATCTCTCGCCATTTTGGGTTGCACGTAAAAGTTATAAAGAGATCTGGACGACCAAAATGGCAGACATAGGTCATGGCATCCTGAGTACGCTCTTGCATGTAGCGAGGTCCTCCAGTGAAGCTTGATGGCAGTACAACCATCTTACCCAGCTCCGATACCTGAGCATCAGCTTTTCTCATGGCATCCTTCAAGTGAATGTAGTCTTCACTCCTCAACTTTTTTTGGTTGTTTCGAATGAAGTTTAGCCGTTCTGTTTCAATTTTTGCGTACATATCAACCAAAAATTGGTTGAGGAGGTTGCGAAACAACAGTAAATATGGTTCTTCGCCTTCTCGCTCCATTAAATTATATCCGTAGAAATCAGCTGCAGACACAGTTTTCTTAAGTGCTGTCTTGGTGTTTGGGTCACGCTGAGGGATGTTGATACAATAGCCATCTTCACCACGGCAGAACATGAGAGGATACTGAAGAGAATCATACGCTCGATGTAGCTCACTGATTCTTATCAGTTTGTCTTCCCTACTGTATAGCACAATGTCTCGCTTTTCAAACACCTGGCCTACAATCAAGACAGCAACTTCGTTAGTGGTAGGAGTATTGTAACGTCCCTTGTGAGCACTCGAAGGCTTCTGGTCAGCAGTGATAACTACCAGGAAATCTTGCTGATCTTTAGGAACAGAATCAATAGCAGCTTTGAACTCTTTGATATATCTGTTATGTTCATGAAGAATTTTTTGGAGCTGGCCTACCAATGCTGGCTTGACATCTTGAAAGTACCCACAGCGAATGTCTCTTTCACGGTTATCATCACCAACAAAATATATCTGAAGGAAAGACGGCTGCTGTTGTGTTCGAGGCATTAGACTCCCTATTCTATGATAAACCTGGCCTTGCACCATAAGGTGTTGCACCATATAAATGTTGGCATGAAATGGTCTCCTTTTATCTCTTTTGCTCCAAACGACGTCATTTGGAAACAACCGTTGTATTTGCGAATATTATTAAGAAAATGCTCAGCCTCAGGATGGTCGTGAGAAAGAAGGCTATGTAAGGGGTCGGGATATTTGTGAAAGGGAAACAGTTGAACTTTTCCATTACTGCAACACATTCCGGGGCTTTCTTCTTTCCATTTTAAAGCATGGCAGAAATTGCACTTTTCTCGAGGTCCAAGTTGAACTATTTTATCTGTAGAATATTCAATGTTTGGATCATACTTGAAACCTGAGAGTTTCTTGATTGTCCATGGCAGTAACTTTACATGTGCACGCCTCTCATTGTACTTTGACGTAGCCTCACGATTAACTTCAGGATGGTTTTTTGAGTACTTCCTTACAGACTTTCTGTTAATCTCGGGGTTGTTCTCGGTATATTTTTTAACAGCCCTTCTGTTTACTTCTGGGTGGCTCTCGGCATATTTTTGAACAGCCCTTCTGTTTACTTCTGGGTGGCTCTCGGCATATTTTTGAACAGCCCCCCTGTGCACTTCAGGGTGGATCTCGGCATATTTTTTAACAGCCTTTCTATGCATTTCAGGGTGGCTCTCCGTATTTTTAGCAACAGACTCCCTAACCTGCTTTTTTCGGATGGAATCAGTGAATCTTTTCCTTCGTTTTCTACCTCTAGATTTTTGAGGTGTGATCACTGTTACGATTGATTCGACCGAACTCATGTCTAAGGGAGTTTCAAGGTTTGATAGGATGGGCTGAGAAGAGCCTGGTTGGACTGCAACAGGTTCATAGACACAAAGGGAAGATGGGCCAGGTTTGGATGTAATAGGGTCGGTGGGCATAGATTCAGAAAAACCAGGTTGGGATTTTAATGTTGAGGCATAAGATTTTGAGGTATGTAGACTGTTTTGAAAATAATTTGGTACATAAGGTTGTTCGCAAGGTATAAGAACGTCAAAGTGCCCTGCCATGTCATCACCAGAGAACTTAAGTCTTTTTATTTCCTGAACCTCATCCCCATAACAGGCTAAGAGTTTTCTGTTACGAAAGAGCTCGAACTTATAAGGAAAGACCTCTGCTGCAACCATGAGCTCACAAAAGGTTCCATAGAAGTAAGGCTGTGACATGTCGGCGATGTACTGACGTTTAGTTCTGTAAGGGACTTTATTTATGGTCAAGGTGTAAGGCTTAAGTCTGCGCCAGTTGTTGGACACGTGACGCACAATGTCAGCGCGCACTCGGAGTGTTAGTGAAGCTGTACAGTGGACCAGATAAGATAAAGAGGAGAAAAGGCAAGCCCCGTCCCCAGTGATCTTTATGACATGGTGAGGTACTGCCACACCATCAATATCGAATGTTTCAATAACCATTGTCGTGCAACTGTTCAGAAAAAGTATTAAGATGAATAAAGAAAAATTTAGTTTTGTATTTTAGAAGAAGAAGATGAAGTGAAAAGGTTCAAACCCAAGCAGATGATCTAGAATTGAAGCAAGCAGTAAGTAAAAGAAGCAAATAGTTAACAGAATAAAATACCAATATAAACTCATGTAGTAAGGGAACACCCTACCAAAGTGGAGTGCCGGAGTTGTAACTACAGAGTTATGTCAACTGTATCAAGTTTGAACCAGGAGAACTATTAAGAATGTCAGAGTTATGACATGAAAAAAGGTAAAAAAATGATGGTATGAAAGGATGTGAGGCAATCGAATACTATGGTAGCAAATAGTGGGGCAAGAGAAAATATTTAAGAAAAATTAGGTAGTATTCAGAAGCAATAAGCAATGGACAGAACTGAACAAACAGCAAAGCAGTGTTCAGGTCAAAAGCGTGTACTGTACTGGACTGATATGAGCCGAGCCGTACTGCGGTGCGGTGCTGGTGAGGTGCGGGGAGTGGGAGGGAGGGCAGAGGTCAACTGATAAGAACCGGCCTTCTAGTGAACAGCCAAGACTGCTATCGCTAATTTACAATCAGCCGAAGAATCATAGTATCAAGTTTATCAAGCACCAAATTTTCTTTTAATCTAATGTTTAAGTTCAGAAAATTCGAAAATTAAACGTCGGGTTTTATGCGGTTTGGTCGAGAACCCGATTTAATTTTTTGAAACAGTTTCTCAGAGAGCACCTACAACTCTAGAGAAAGCTACATACCAATTTGCATTCAAATCCGTTCCTTAATCATAATCCGTAGCGAAGCACGGGTACTTTCTGCTAGTTCTTTATAGTGCTGAAATGACCTGAACTTTGTGAAAACTTTTTTCTAGAGTTCATCTAAGACCTAAAAGGAAGCTTGGTACCAAGTTTTGTTGCAATGTGATTTGTAGGTTCACAAAAAATACATAAATTTAAAAGTCGCGTTTTTCGCGGTTTGGTCGCGAACCTGATTGAATTTTTTGAAACAGTTTCTTAGCGAGCACCTACTACCCTATACTCAATTCCACGTTCACCATGCAGTACGGAGCGCCCATACGCCATATTATCCAAACGGTAGTCTCGTCGTTACTAGCCGTCCAAAAAACATCAACTCTCGCGCAACGCTCCTTTATACACCGAATTAATTATTTTACTTCGGTTGGGCCTATATTTTATTTAGTTTTGTCTTAAACTTACTTTTATTCATAGATAAAAAGAGTTCAGAGAGCAATTCTTTAACACTTAAACAATGTAAGTTAAATAAGATTCAGTCATGTGAAAGTAATAAATTTGGAATAATAATTAACGCAGTTATAGATAAGTAAAAATATGTATATTAAACACCAAATATATTTATTCATATAGGCCATAGGCTACAATTATGATGTCATGATATTCCTATTTTATTTTTATAACTTTACTCATGTTGATTGCCTTCCTTGATTTACTGTAGCAAAGCAACTCCAGATTCAACGCTGACGTGTGACGTAGTTGAGCTATCTTCTCCCTCACTGGACAAGTTTGTCGAAGACCCCGAGAGTTGAATAATTAAAGGTTCCACGTCATCCTGCAAATTATCAATCTTCCACATTTATTTTTCAATTTTGTCCACGTGATTGCAGTAGTTGTTCCATTGCTCTTTTGTGACGGCCTTAAAGGCGTTTTCAATTAATGGCTCCATTAGCTTGACATTATACGTTTTGTTATTAACAGCCACATGCCTTTTAACTTGGCTCCACACTAATTCTATTGGATTTAACTCGCAATGATAAGGAGGGAGTCTCAGAACTTCGAGTTTATGGGTCTTAGCTATCTCGTCGACAACGTTAAGATTAAAAAGATGCTTAATTTTTTGCACCTCAGCGAGCAGTTCTTTCTTCAAGATGTCCGGTGGAAAAGCTACTTGTTTAGCTATTAACCAATTCTTTATGTCTTCTTTTTTAGTTTTTGTATTTGGTATTTTTTCCACTTTACGGCTATGGTACGATGCGTTGTCAATAACAACAACAGTACCGGGAGGAACATTAGGGACTAATTGTTCTTCAAACCATTTTTCATATGTTTCTCCATCCATTTCAGCGTGAAAATCGGCTGCTCCTTTTTTTGCTAAAAATATAAGCTGCGCTCCTTCAACAAAGCCACTTTCTCCTCCTGCATGCACAATAACAAAACGGGGCCCTCGTTGAGTCGGGTCTTTTAACCCCGTCGTCAGTCCAGCTAAGAAAGCATCCTTCGGTGTTTTAATAGTTGTATCTTTCCATATTTTTGAGGTCGCTTGCCCAACATTTACCCATGTTTCGTCCATAAACACAATATTTCTCTTTTGTTTCCTAAACTGCCTCATTGATCTTAAGTATGAATGGCGCCCAACAATTCAATCGTCTCTTTTTAACAATAAAGACTGTCTTCTGCGCTTTTTAAAGCAAAATCCATTTTCCCTAACCAGCCTCCACAGCGTTGTTCTTTTAAACTCGGGAAGATCTGGATCTTCGTTTACTTTTTCTAAAACTGCAGAAAGTGTTGGAGGTGTATTAGTAGCGAAAAAGGAATGTATAATCTTCCGAATAGTTCCAACAACAAACCCATCATATTTAAGTTTCCTACTAGTTTTGTATTCTATTTTACGCGGTGTTTTTCTTGGCGTTACGATATTCCCAGTCCTCTCCTCTTTTCGAAATTTGTAAACCGAGCGCATACTGGTTAAAGTTGCTTCACTAGTTTTTTTAACCCAAAATGTCACATTTTCTTCAGGAAATGATTTTTTGAAGTATTTAAAAACATTCAACACTGTTGTACGGTCACCACTTTTAATAGGTTTTCCTGCAGATCTCGACGCCATAACACAAAATCAATATGTCGTAATAAACGTATCAAATCTTAGTGTAAAGAATAAAAACTATAAACAAATGTTACACTACGCAATTATGTGTGATAAATAAATAAAACTTAATAAATCACTATATTCACTATAGTCACGTATACAACGCGCGTCCACAAAGGCAAGTTACCTCCACCAAACTGATCAATTGTTTGGCAGTTGGACTAACGTCTACAAGCCCGTCTTATCAGTAACCATTTGTTATTGTTGTTGCCCTGTCGAGGCATTCTATTTATAATAGAGGACTGTTGACGTCCCCGATAGTAGACAACACAGGACAGATTGTTTCCTTTCCTTCCCACGTTCAGAACCTTATAACTGCGAGAAAAGCGACGGATCAATTTTATTTGTACCAATTTTTCCACGTAATAAATCTATAATCTATTCAAGACAATCCGTTCATATATTAAAAGACACCTACAGGACCCTTATGCAATCATATTATTGTACTTTTTCGGTATTTTGCGTGTTAATTAGATTTTTGAGTTACTGTAGCTATAGACTAACTAACCAATATTGTTTAGTTAGTCTATGCTGTTACTCGTATATTGTTTCATATTAAAGTAAACCTACAACACTTAGATGAATTTTAATCACGTTTTTAAAATTTCCTATTACACTTTTATCATAGGCTGTTTTTTTTAAAATACCAATCCATAGTGATAAAAAGCATCACAGATAACTGAAACACACATCATATGACCATCTTTATTGTTACGTAGCCTACAGAAAGCAGAAAGTAGTAATACCTACTTTGGCGCCTTCACGCGGGTCGCGAGGACAGTTGACGCAACCCACATAACAAAAAACTTTATATTTACAGTACTGGTAGTAGTTGAGCATTTCCCGTAAAATCTGTACTGCACGGTGAACGTGGAATTGAGTATAGAGGAAGCTACGTACCAAGTTTCATACGAATCCGTTCGGTGGTTTTTGAGATTTCGTGTTTAGTCAGTCAGTGAGTGAGTGAGTGGTATTTGGCTTATATATGTATAGATTTAAATTTCTGATTTATTTTAAATAGCTACACATCACATCGTTTTTTTATTTACATTAAAAAAAGATGTGATTTTTAGCTATTTAACATAAATCAGTAATGAACACCATAACAAAAAATACATACCGTCAATAATTTATATTTACATTTTTAACATTTTTTGTTTCTTAAAACCTTCACCCACCAGTAATTATGTGACGAGGAATTGTACTAAATAGCATTAAATACCCGATGTTAAATGGCTTTACATGTTAACATGTATATTTACTAAATATCATATTTATGTTGGTAAAGTTACAAAATAAATTAACGTCATCAAACGCAAATTATATTTATTTTAAAATATACAATATTATGATAATTTTTATCCGATTACCTTCCTTAGACCAAAGTAATTAGGTAGGAAACGTCGCTTTAATATACATATTAATTAGTTTAATATCAAATTAATTATAAAATAGCAATTTAAATTTAAGAAGGAACGTTCTTAAAACTACAGAATATAATAATAATAATATTAACTGTATTTATAGTTATTCACACTAAAAGTACTCATTCAACTTAAATCATGAGCAAGATGAAATTATTCACAAAAATTTAAACAAGGCACTGTAGAAAATGACGAGCATTAGTAATGTAATTTACATGATTACACGCAATTTCCTTGGAATTAGTATCTTCCTAAAATCATTAGATTTCATAGGAAGCTGACCAAAGGCTTAGTTTGGGGTGTCTAGCTCTAAAGCTAGTAATTTGTTAGGTGTCCTTATTATATTAACAAAAGTGAATGGTGTAATCTGATTCACAATTTAAGTTTTTATTTTCTAGCATTTTAGAGAAGTACACAGTAGAGTTCACAAACTGGAAATTTCATGATAAAGATGCGGTATGCTTCTTAAAAATAATTGCATCGTACAAATTAATTTTGAACGTATTTCCTTCTTTGGTGCTTTAAAATTTTGACTTATCTAACTCTTGTTTACAAATTAGTTTATATTAAACATGTTTTGTAATGAGATACCAATATCCTTTTTATAATTTTTATACTTATATTTTATACTTACTCTGAAAGCAAATAAAATAAATCCATGGATAAACAGACTTATAAAAGTATATAATTTTCAATACAGAAGAATTACTAATACAGAAGAATTAAGATTTGCAAATCACTTCATGGTAAAATACAAAAATATATTTTTTACTAGTATACACAGTTTAAATGTATGTATATCAATTTTTGTTAAAAAACATGTATATTATTTTGTTTTCAACTGTAAAGGTTTTACGATAGTTAAGTCTCATTATCCTAAAGCTTACATTATAAAAGTACTATGATGATACTAAAACTATACAAAATATAGATAAAATTGTATTTTTTTAAGTTATTGGTTATATATTGCACTATTAAATAGTTTAAAATATGTCTTGCTGTTATATCTTCGACAAATTGAAGAACCCAAAATTTTTAGAGAATATTTCTCTTTTCTATTTTCCGGTACATTTTAGTTAATCTCTCCTTCAAACTCCCTGTGAGAAGTCTTACTCTAAGCTTCTTAACCTTGCTCTGTTAAGTGGTACAGACTTCTTGTGCGTATTCGGGTTCCATCGTGTTTAGTAAGGGAAATATAATTATATTGAATTTATTATGTAAATATACGAAAATTTAAATATAGTTTAATAGTTTAAGTTTAATATAATTACTT
>JAQJVL010009873.1:0-14435 GCA_035578905.1 Stictocephala bisonia | reverse complement strand
GAGTTTTTAAATATTGTGATTCCACATTGTACATTATATCATTTTAAAGCTACCATTCTGAGGTATCAAATAGATGTCGATGTTTGCTTAGAACTTTTTTCGAACAAACAACAAATCAAGTATGGCATTTAAAATGGGCTTAGTTCAATATGCAAGGGTTTTTACGCGGTTATAATTTACCTATATCACAAGAAAAGGTTTCTGTCATATTGGTCCATGATTATTCATTGCCTATCCCAACTTATTGCAGTACACATACGATTTCAACTAAACTAACAAAACTTCAAAGCATTTGTTTTCTTGCCAGCTATTAGTAGTTTTTAAGATGTAAAATCTATCTCATAAATAAAAAAACACAGCATTCAGTAAACACTCACTGCACTGAATAGTAAGTTTTGGATTTGTATTATTCTTACTATATACATTTCTTGTATTATGAGTAACTTCAGGCCATTCCCAGCATTCACGCTACCAGTACAATATTTGATTTGTATAATCAGACATCAGGGACTCTGCGTCTTGAAACAATAATGATTAATTATGTTACATCATCAGTTTACCTCGTTTGTATAATTCCAGTTTTTTGTTTTTATCGTATTGAAGGGAAAAACTGTATTCAAGTGACAAACTTAAAAAGGTTATTCATTGAATACAGTAAATGCCTAAAATACGTTTAATGGACCTATGAATTTAGTCGTGCAATATTATCATCTTAAACTTAATGTCACGCTAATAAAAAAACCTGTGAAAACATGTGAAGAGTGGGAGAATCAAGTAAGGTTAGTCTACACTTCTTGTCTTAATAATGAGTACCATGCCACCTGCTACAATTTTGTACAGGGATCGAGGCTATGGCTGTTTCACTTTCTCACGTCTCGTTGCCATCAACTGCAGTTTCAGTGGAGTCAATGGTTATACAAATTGGTATATACTATTCTGTTCAGTAAAATTCAGTACAGTAGTGTATTTTAGTTTATTGCAATTTTTTCCACAAGCTCACTCTTGCATGAGCACATATATCTAAACATATATTGTCAGCCATATACACGGAATTGATGAGTCGTCCTAGCCTCCAGGAAATCTGAATTTAGACAAATGTGGACCAGCCATTTGCCACTTTGTCTGGACTTTTGTGACTACTATATTTTTAGAAGTATTACACAGAAATTATTATTTTTTAAATTGTATTCGAAACACTACAAGTCAATTTCCAAAACCCAATTGAGCTGTAATTAGAATTTGCTTATCAGTAATTCACAAAATCGACTAAATCCAATAACAGTAACCAGTAAAATGGAGAATAGTGTATAAAAAATCAAGGGCTGTTGAGTTAAAAATTCTTGGCTTTTCAGTAACTTTGGTGCTTTCTTACCAAAATGTAATTTTTTAAAGGGATTTCTTTGACATTTTGTCTTGGTAGAGGCCTTGATAAAGATGACAACTTTCTCAGTTTAGGCTAACACTACAGGAAAGTCTTGCTTTAATACATGTGTCTGACAAACCGAACAAATAATCCAGCAGGAAACGTACTCATATGCAGGAATGCATGATACTGACATAGACAAATTTGTTTCTTTGAATTGATCATTCACTCAAAACTGTTTAACTAAAGCTCACACATTGACATGTTATATAAAAGTTAGTCTTTTTTACAAAGCGAAGTTAGAGCTAAGAAGCCCTTTCTAACACTTAACCTAAGGATCAGCAGCTTTACGTGACTTCCAAACTATGGGAGTGGTATAAGGCAAAATCTTTCAGTGGTAACATCAGGAATCGAACCCGGATGGGCTGCATGGCAAGGCAAGCTACCCCCTTAGCTACAGCCGCTCCAAAAATTTATAGATAAAATATTATAATTCAATAACAAAACTCACCAATAACTCTTTTCCAGCATCATATTCCGCTTTGAGCTGAGCTCCTATATCTCCATCTGGAACTTTCAAATCTTCGCGCAAATCACCGTTGTCAGACATTAAACATAAATAGCCGTCATCTGAAATATCTGTAAGCTGAAAAAAAACATCTTTTACTAAAATGTCACGTATGATGTTAAAAACTATTGCACGCCAATTAACAGAAAAATATCACCGTCTTAACTCTTTATAAGACAAATATTGACTAAATTACAGTTTTAAGTTTACTTGAAAAACTGTCATAAAATTAAAGTCAGAGATAGTTAGTATTTTACCTTTTTTTCAGATATTTCTCTTTTTTTTTACAGTCTACGTTGGTTAGTTTTGATTTATACAAAATATAAGACATAAATTTTCGTTAATGTATAAAATACGTGACTCAAAGGTAGATCTTGACAATTTTTACTTTTGAATACAAACTAAATTAGTGAACTTGCAAAGATAAATAAAGTAAAATTAGATAGGTTTGGTATAATTTTATAAGTCTGTTTAGAATTAGTAGTTTCATAGGTAAATGATTAATTGGAAGTTTGGTTAAAAGGCACTATGCCGGGAATGAAAATTATAGGGGAGATAGGACATCGGAAAATCTACAAGACAAGTCCACTAACACCTTTCAGAAGTAAACAAAATATATATATATATTTATTTATTTATATTTTATATGTTGTTATAAAATATAAATATTTGTGTGTTGTTTTATATATAAAACAACAAACAAATTGTCAGTGCCTTGTAAAACATTCACTGTTGTGATTTGTAATCATTAGTTATTTTGATTATTTACAGTACACTCAACTCCCGATTAACCGCGATAAAGTAGGGTTAAGGCTTCCCGGATACGTAAAATCGCGGTTAATCCGCAAAATACTATAAAATGAACAGGAAAGGTTATTAAAATGCAAAACCCTATTAAACGGTGGTAATTAACATATTTATATTACATTAAAACATACCTGAATGTTGTATTTGACAGGAATCACAATGAATGAATAGGGCCTAACACACATATTTGAACACAATAACACACGTTAATGTAAATACAGTACAAAGAATATGAACATTTACAGTACTTAGGTGCTCAAATCACGGCAAAACTAAGATCAAATAAAAAAAATATTTACAAGTCACAAAATACCGTGAATTACTTTCTTTGAAAATAATCTGTAACAGTTTTCTGTTTTTTAACAGAGAAACATTTCTTTTTGATTCTACTTCTCATGTTTCGTAACACAATTTTGTCTGCGATTGAAGCATCTTCTTGACTCTCACAGTACTCAAGCAGCTGTTCCACACTCGCCAGTGCAGCACTGTGCAACACAGTTGTTTGTTGTTGATCACGTGACCCACCCTCCTCATCACTTTCACTCTCGTCCTCCACGACAGGTGGACCTGTTATCTTGTTTACAATCTGCTCATCTGTCAGCAGCTCATACCCTTGATCTTCCGCATCACAATCCAACCACTGCAGTATATTTTCTCCGTCCACTTCCTCTCCTCCTGGCACATCTTTTATAGCTTCTGTGATTTTTTCAACAACAAAATCAGTCTCGTCGAATCCAAGAAAGTCATTGTCTTCACAAATGTCGGGCATGATTTTTTTCCAGGATCGTTTGATAGTCAGCGGTTTGGTTTTTTCCCAAACAGATCGCACTTCGTAGATGGCATCTAAGATTGTGAAGTCCTTCCAAAAGCTCTTGAGGTCGTTCCCTTCTTCTATTCTTTTCTGAAGGATAGCTGAGCGATAGTTGCGTTTCAAAGATGAAATAACGCCTTGGTCCATTGGTTGTATCATTGCCGTAACATTGGGAGGCATATATTTCACGAAGATATTTCCATCAGGTGATCTCAAATTAGTTGCACTAGGGTGGGAAGGTGCGTTGTCCAAGAGAAGAACAGCTTTCTGAGGAATGCCATGAGCTTTCAAGTGTTTTTTTACCTCCGGTACAAATGTTAAGCCAAACCAAGTTTTAAATATTTCGCAATTCATCCAAGCAGCCTTTTGATTGAAATAATCCACGGGTAAATTTTTGGCCTCAGTGCCCTTAAAAGATCTAGGTTTCTTGGCTTTTCCGATCACAAGTAAGGGCAATTTATGTTGTCCAGTTGCGTTAGCGCAGGTCATAATTGTAATGCGCTCTTTGGAAGCCTTGTGTCCCGGTGTACTGTGTTCCTTTTTAAATGCTAGGGTCCGGGTGGGTAGACATTTCCAGTACAACCCGGACTCAATCTGCGTTGTAAATTTGTTCCAGCAACAGTCCCTCGTCCTCCACAAATTTTTGAAATTCCGTTTTAAACTGATTAGCAGCGTCAATGTCACCACTTAAGATTTCTCCTTTCGTAGACACATCCCGGATTCCGTGTCTCAGTTTGAATCGCGTGAGCCAACCCGATGATGCATCGAAGTCCCCTTCCATTCCGAGAGCTTCAAAAAAAAACTTTGCTTTCGTCTTGCAAATCGGTCCTGACACCGGAGTTCCCTGTGCGCGTTGCTGCGAAAACCACTCCAACATGCACTGATCAAGTTCGTCAAACGTTGATTTTTTCATGGTCTTCCGATTGGCCATTCCAAAATTCGAGTCCGAGGAACATGCAAAAGTTACGAGTTTATCTTTATTTTTTAAAATATCACGCACTGTACTATCGCCAACATTGTACTGGTTACACATCTGTTTAACCGTGGAACCACGTTCAATATTTTGAACAATGTCCAACTTTTGTTGGATCGACAAAACAACACGTTTACGTTTAGTAGCGGTAGCCATAATATGCGCACTGTGTGTCACACTTCACTGCTCTACTGATCAGGGGCGTGGAACGCGGGTGAGAGAGTGTTGACGTATCGGGAGGGGTAAGAGGGGTGGGGTAAGAGGGAAGGGGTCTATGACCTTGAGTGAGCCCGGCTGCCGGCTGGAGATGAGTGACTCCCCTACCGCGCTTCATTCCGAGAAAAATGCCCTACAGTCTCAAAAACATCGACCTACATTTACATTTTGAAAACATTGACTTGTATCGGTAATTAGGACCGCATCCGTCTGCATTTAATTTTATGTATTTTTCCCGGAACGTGTCCCGGTTAAGCCGCAACGCGGTTATTCCGATTACGGTTAATCGGGAGTTGAGTGTATTACAGTGTAACACTCATGCTGTTTTTAATGAACTACACATACATATTCCACTGTTACAGCAGTGCAGGTCCATTTATTTGTAATCATTAGTTATTTTGATTATTTACAGTATTACAGTGTAACACTCATGCTGTTTTTAATGAACTACACATACATATTCCATTGTTACAGCAGTGCAGGTCCATTTATTTGTAATCATTAGTTATTTTGATTATTTACAGTATTACAGTGTAACACTCATGCTGTTTTTAATGAACTACACATACATATTCCACCGTTACAGCAGTGCAGGTCCATTTATTTGTAATCATTAGTTATTTTGATTATTTACAGTATTACAGTGTAACACTCATGCTGTTTTTAATGAACTACACATACATATTCCACTGTTACAGCAGTGCAGGTCCATTTATTTGTAATCATTAGTTATTTTGATTATTTACAGTATTACAGTGTAACACTCATGCTGTTTTTAATGAACTACACATACATATTCCACTGTTACAGCAGTGCAGGTCCATTTATTTGTAATCATTAGTTATTTTGATTATTTACAGTATTACAGTGTAACACTCATGCTGTTTTTAATGAACTACACATACATATTCCACTGTTACAGCAGTGCAGGTCCATTTATTTGTAATCATTAGTTATTTTGATTATTTACAGTATTACAGTGTAACACTCATGCTGTTTTTAATGAACTACACATACATATTCCACTGTTACAGCAGTGCAGGTCCATTTATTTGTAATCATTAGTTATTTTGATTATTTACAGTATTACAGTGTAACACTCATGCTGTTTTTAATGAACTACACATACATATTCCACTGTTACAGCAGTGCAGGTCCATTTATTTGTAATCATTAGTTATTTTGATTATTTACAGTATTACAGTGTAACACTCATGCTGTTTTTTATGAACTACACATACATATTCCACTGTTACAGCAGTGCAGGTCCATTTATTTGTAATCATTAGTTATTTTGATTATTTACAGTATTACAGTTTAACACTCATGCTGTTTTTAATGAACTACACATACATATTCCACTGTTACAGCAGTGCAGGTCTATTTATTTGTAATCATTAGTTATTTTGATTATTTACAGTATTACAGTGTAACACTCATGCTGTTTTTAATGAACTACACATACATATTCCACTGTTACAGCAGTGCAGGTCCATTTATTTGTAATCATTAGTTATTTTGATTATTTACAGTATTACAGTGTAACAGTCATGCTGTTTTTAATGAACTACACATACATATTCCACTGTTACAGCAGTGCAGGTCCATTTATTTGTAATCATTAATTATTTTGATTATTTACAGTATTACAGTGTAACACTCATGCTGTTTTTAATGAACTACACATACATATTCCACTGTTACAGCAGTGCAGGTCCATTTATTTGTAATCATTAGTTATTTTGATTATTTACAGTATTACAGTGTAACACTCATGCTGTTTTTAATGAACTACACATACATATTCCACTGTTACAGCAGTGCCAGTGGCGTAAATACGGGGGGTGATCAGGGTGATCTATCACCCCCCAAAGACTAAAAAAAAGCCCGTACGCAGAAGGAGTCCTGCGTAACAAAAGCGAATTTCATATTAAAAAACAAAAAAAGGGATATAGTCAGTGGTTACCGACTATTGAGTACCCTACAACATTTGTTATCATTATTTTTGATGTCATGTTTAAAAACCTTTTAATAGATTCGTGGTAAAAAACTCAAACCAAAAACTGTTGCGAAATATTGTTGCTAAATGAACATGTGCTACTTGAGTTTTGATTTGAGTTTTAATGCATTTTTTAAGTTTATTCACAGTTTTATAGTCCAAGAATGTTGTTTGTGCAGCTAGCGGGATTTCTTTTTGTACGAAAACGCTCCATACTAACACACACATGTGAGAAGTAAAACAGTGGTCGCGTAAACACCGGCTGGAGGGAAACAATGCCACTATCGGGTAGTGGAGGGAGAGGGATGTGACTCACGAATGTTTCTAAAAATAGCTCCCTGCTATCGCTCTACTTCCCATCATAACTCATAAGTCCTTCTACCTGTCACCTGTTCGGTTCGTCGTATTTTCGCTTCAGTGACCAGTGTTGTTGAGTGTGCGGGTAATTACTGCTATTGACAGTAATCAACTGTGGTTTTAAATGACGGTGGATTATTATTTTAAATTATTATAGTTTTCAACCTGTTGTCATGTTTACCAGATAGCCTGTGCGTATTGGCGTTATTTTTGTTGAATAATGGCGGCCAAACGAAAAGGCCAGTGTTTAATATCGGACATGTTCAAAACTAGAAAAGTAGAGGACTGTTCTTCGGCTGAACCTGAAAGTAGTGAACCTGTTCAACTTCAACAGCCTTTACTACCTGCAGTAAGTTCATCCTGTTCAAGTTCATCAGTAACTGACGACACAACAACTTTTAACCCGAATGACATAGGCCTTTTTTTAAACAAAGTCATACAAGACGAGGACAAAGTTAAGCTTATTCAAACGTTTTGGCAACCCCCCTCCACCTACAAGTTTCCTGTGCTGGAGAAATTTCAGAAACGAAAGTTAAAATTCCAGCATTCGTGGTTAAGCAAATATCCGTGGCTTGTTTACTCGGAAAAAGAAGAAGGAGCTTTCTGTAAATTCTGTTTCCTATTTGCCAAACACGGAGCAGGAATAAATAGCCAAGAACTTGGGTCATTGGTGAAAAATAAATTCACGAACTGGGTGAAATCCCAAGAGGTATTTAAAAGCCACGCTCATACCGAATATCACAATGCGTGCATTACAGATTTTCAAAATTTAAAAAAGACTCTGGAAAACAGGTCGTTGGAGATAATCAATCAAGTTAATACAGCACGCAACGACGCTATCCTTAAGAATAGACGAAACCTAAAACCGGTAATTGAAACCATAATATTGTGTGGACGGCAAGAGCTTGCCTTGAGGGGACACAGGGACTCTGGAAATGTTGAGACGGAGTCTTTGTGTAGTGAAAAGAATGAAGGGAACTTCAAAGCTCTTTTGAGGTACAGAAGCCAAGGTGACAAAGCTCTGAAAGACATGTTAGACGGGAGTGGAAAAATTAAATACCTTTCGCCTCTGTTACAAAATGAAATAATTGAATCTTGTAATCGCGTTATACAGACAAAACTTGTTGAGGAAGTGAATAATGCGACTTATTTCTCAGTGCTGGCAGACGAAACTAGTGATGTTTCCAACGTGGAACAGATTTCTTTGTGCGTTCGGTATGTTGAAGTGAACACCGAAAATCACACACACACTGTAAAAGAACAATTTCTGCAGTTCGTACCAACAACTGAACTCACAGGAAAAGCCTTGGCAGAAACAATTTTAAATAGTTTAAACAGCTTTGGGTTGAACATGAATGGTTTAAGAGGACAAGGTTATGATGGGGCATCAGCAATGTCCGGTCAGTACAACGGTGTCAACAAATTTGTGCAAGACAAACATCCATTGGCTTTGTATGTACATTGTGCGGCCCACTCGCTAAACTTAGCAGTAACTAGAGCATGTGAGGTCCCTGATATAAGCAACTGTCTCGGTACAATCGAAAAATGTTACATGTTTTTCAACACACCCAAAAGACAAGCTATCCTAAACGATGTCATTGAAAAATCAGAAATGGATCCAAATGTAAAAACCTTAAAAAGGTTGTGTGCCACGCGATGGGTGGCGAAGTATGATGCAGTTCGAGATTTTATGCATATTCTTGATTTCATCCTGGAATCTTTGGATGTAATTTCCTCTTGGAAGGACGGATCAGGAGCAAACAGCTTGAAGTGGGCAATACTAAACATAGATTTTGTCGTTGCTGTACATGTTATCTCTAATGTTTTTGCTTTCGGAATGCCATTGTGCAAGGAATTGCAAAGGGAAACATTGGACTTAAAAGAGGCTGTTGTAATGGCTGAAGACTTAATATCAGAGTTGAGTCTTAAGCGATTGAAAGCCGAGGAAGAGTTTCGCTTTATTTTCAATCAAGTGAAAGCCCTTGCATTAGACTTAGGTATCGAGGTGAAAATTCCGAGACTATGTGGGAGACAAATGAATAGAAGTAATGCACAAGCAAGTATGTCCAAAGACCTAACTGAACATGATCGAGTAGAATAACACTTTAGAATCAATCTATTCCTCCCGTTTATTGAATTTTTCATTCAACAACTCAAGGAAAGATTCAAAAAACACAAAGCAGTTTTTGAGGGGTTCCAATGCTTGTTCGATCGGGAGCCCAACAATGAAACGAAAACTAAGCTGGACGCTTTAGTTCAGTTTTATGCAAAGGACGTTTTCTCTAACACCGAAGACATCTATGTGGAACTGAAAATGTGGAGAAAAGAAATCAACAGAACCAAAAATCAGACAGCTTTGAAGTCGGCTCTTTCCAGCCTCGATGCGTGTGAAAAAACATTGTACCCCTCCATATACCAGCTGTTGAAAATCCTGTGCACAATGCCTGTAACGACATGCACTCCAGAGAGGACCTTTTCTACATTAAAGAGAATTAAAACATACCTCAGGAACTCTACTGGACAAGTAAGTGTAACTCATTTATAAAGTTTATTTATACTATTTTAACTTTGAATCAGATGTAAGATTTTATAGAATAGGTTATCGATACTTAGCCAATGCATATTATTCGCTGTCAGTATCAAAAGCTACTACTTGTGGATTTTAAAAATATCAAACTTAATAGGATCTGCCCAACTTTCATCAAGTTAAGTTCTGATAACAACATCTTGTTCAGCCAGCCATAAATAAAAACTCTTTTATTAGATTGTTCAAGTAGTTAAAAGAAAGTGTATACATTTTGATGAAACAAAATATATCTTTATAACTTGAATATTATTATAATAATTATAATTTGTTATAGACACGACTCAATGGACTGGCGATGTTATCAATTCATAGAGAAATTGGAATCACTGTTGACGAGGTGATAGACGACTTTGGAAAAAAACCAAGAAAGATTGACTTTGTAATCTAGTTCTCAAGTTTGAGAGATGTGTGAAGCTTAATAAATTGTTTAATGCTGTATTGGAAGTTATTTTTTACACCTTGATAATTAACTAACATTTTTCATAATGTACTAAAGATTGAGAAGAAGGCAACCAAGAAGTTGTAAACTTAAATAGTATCAAAGTGTGTGGTCTCATTTCAAAGTGGTCTCATTTCTTTAATTTTTCAATTGTTTTTATTTTTGAGACTGCTAATTTCTGTATGTTAACAGACCTCTTGCCCCGATATTACAAAATATGTTTCGTTGGCCAAAATTTCAATTTTACTAAACGTTTACACAAAATCAACTATTTTATCTAAAATACAGGAATAACCCAAATATGTCTGGCATAATTAAAACACAAAAATTTTGCTGACGTTCAAAAAGCATCAAAAACCACTATTTAGCAAATATATTTTCAAAAAATTTTCCGGGGGAGTACCCCCGGACCCCCCTTTGAGTTGCGCCCCCCAAACCCCCTATCACCCCCCACATGTCATTCCTATTTACGCCACTGAGCAGTGCAGGTCCATTTATTTGTAATCATTATTTATTTTGATTATTTACAGTATTACAGTGTAACACTCATGCTGTTTTTAATGAACTACACATACATATTCCACCGTTACAGCAGTGCAGGTCCATTTATTTGTAATCATTAGTTATTTTGATTATTTACAGTATTACAGTGTAACACTCATGCTGTTTTTAATGAACTACACATACATATTCCACCGTTACAGCAGTGCAGGTCTATTTATTTGTGATGTTAGTCAAACCCTTCATTGTAATATATACATCTACTGATCTACTTCACATCTAATAGGAATATTTGGGCCTGTAATTTGGTCGGTTAGTAAGGTATGCTACCACAACTGGTTTATACTGCATTATATTTACATGAGACTTCACTAATGCTCCAAAATTGCAACCCAAAACAGCTGATAATTTTGGACACAAAATTTAACATTGGACAATAAATTGTTTGACGTGTGCATGTAATAAAATTAATGGTCACATGAAAGTCATTGTGACAACTGAACAAAATTAATCTTCTAACTAATGCGTATATCATATTATGTGATTACTTTTGTTAAATCCAGAGGAGTAGCTAGTTAATTTAAAAGCCCCATATATGTGAGTAGAGTAGGACAATTATTTTGTAGTTTTATCTTTTATTGTTTTATAATATTTTTAGTGTATTATTTACAGCTAATTTAAATTCAAAATTAAAACAAATTTATCATATCTTTAATCAAAAAACTTTACTAATACCTCAAAAAAGTAATAACATCGTACTACGTAATTACCGTTGAAATGTAACATTTTTTATGGTTTAAAAACTTTAAAATTATTTTTACATTTTACTTCTTTTTACTGTTCTTATGTAATACTGGTATAGTACAAGTTTTATAACCGTAGACTTCGCCGTGCACTATTAACCCAAACCAATTAATGCAGCCCGATGAGTCATTCCTACATCGAGTGACCTAATTTGAGCGAATGTTTGTAATACGTTCTTTATAATGAGACTCCTCCTCATCCCTCCGCTACCGCCTCTTCCGGAATCCGAGTTTACCATTATAAAAATTGAACTATACACATTTATTGTTCACAATTACATCTGCTGTTAATCAGAAGTCACTACGAGTACTAAACAACTTCCTCTCAATTTGAATTAAGACTGCAGTAGAAGTTTGTTAAAGTGTTTTATTAGTCAGTAACTCAGCAATGATTAAAATACTTTTTAATAATTTAAGTGTAATGTATATTGCTTTATTTTAATGCTGTTTTCATAATGTAAAAAACAAATACATGAGTATCCTGATTATCAGAAACAAATGGGTCCAGTCCCAATTGTTTCCAATAATAGGAGTTCTTCCGTATGCAATATACAAAAACCTAGTAGTTTATTATTTAACAAGTTCACTGTTGTCTTGTATAGGTTGAAAAATATAACAAGACCTGACTGCACTGTAGACAAACTAACGGGTTACATATAAAGATAGAAAAGCATTTTGTTGAAAACTATTTTAATTATGAAATGTCTCCAGAGATTCAAACAATCAAGCAAATCATCTCGCATTCAATACAGGTTTCCTCTAATTCTGTCTTCCACGATTTCTCAGACTGCCGAATTATAGTTTTAATATAGGGAAGCTTCTAAAGAGAACTAAACATAGATTTTAACAATATTAGCAAATTACAGAAAATCACCATCCACAAAATTTCTTTAATTATTTACCACATTTTTTTACTAATGAAAATGCAGTCAAGTAATTTAAGCCCCACACAAGTAATTGAATTTTCACACATCTCTAGTTGAAAATTTGTGCAGAGTAAAATTTGCAAGATAAAACGTAATTATCTTAATGATAAGCAACTCGAATAAGTTTAATACCTTAATTTAATATGCAATTATTAAGATGAACCCACCTGATAGTCTTCACGTTTAACAAAAGGTACATCCATGTTGTGGGTAGAGGGACAAATATCCTCATACTTCTTCCCAGAAAATATATCCAAACCTACCAAATGTACTTTGGCATGTCCGTGCTTACCAGTCTTAGATGTTGACATTTCAACTATTTTACAGGGCCGGGCCTAAAAACAATAAAATAGCATTCATTCAACTACATTTTATTTTATACTTCACTCATAGTTCACATAGGCCTACTGGCCTATACATAAACTTTGTTTAACGAGTTAAGTACCGACCATAAGCTTAGTTGGGAATGGGGATTAGAACTCAGGCTTAGCCCTCCGCAGTCCAAAGCCTTAGCCACTAATCTACCACACCAGTTTCTTTTTCGAATTAAATTAAAAAAAGTCTGCTATATGCTAAGATTCTAAAATGACAAGTGAAAGTACCACTGATAAACAAATATGCATCATACACAAAATTGCCGATATAAGGTGTATTAGTCTGGCTAAGAAAAGTCTACAGGTACTAAAATAACTAGGCCTATAATTAAGTGTTTTAAGCCAATTCATATAGCAACAAAATAAAATACAGGCTTCTCTATAAATAACCACATTACATTGCCAGCTGTTTGACATTATCTGATCTTTACAGACTCACATTACTGTGTGATAGAATCCACAATTTTTTTTCAAATACCTTTTCATAAATTACAAAAACTTCTAAAACCACCTTAATGTTTCCAAGATATTTTTCAAATATTAAAATACTGTTTATTTTTTCCCAAAATTTCAAATGTCCCACAGATAATCAAGAGTTTGCTTTACTGTATTCATTTATTTGCTAATTAAAGTTTCTTGATCAAGCGAAATACTAATTTAAAGATTACAATAAATAATTAATCGGTCTACAAGGAGCCTGAAAAATAAGTCTTCGCTTGTTTAAATTATTCTTTAAATCTTAATGAATAATAATAAATTAATGTTTGTTGATTTCTTACAAACCATACTCCTAAGGCTGCTGAGAGATGCTTCCAGTAAATCTAGTTGGTTTTGACATGTCTATGATGGCTCAGTTTAGATGGACACCCAATATAACTCTATGAGGCTGACAGTGGCACATTTCTATGGGTGGGAGGAGCTGCCGAGCCAGAAAATATACTTTATTTATATCAGAATCAGGAAATCAATTAATCTGATATTCAAATTGTTGTTTATAGCCTGACTTAATTTGATCCATAAGCAAATTTAGCAAATAGAAGTGCCTATTTCCATAGCAAACTTTGCAAAGACAGCATAGTTGTGTTTATTTTGGCAATAATAGGTTTTAGTTCAAATAAAAATGTGTACAACTTTTCTGGTTGGCCGTAAATATAAATTTAAAGAAACAATAAAGGAAGCGAAAAGAAATACTTTTCTACAATCAGAGCCGATGCTAGTACAACTGAATGGGCACCACGGGAACTAACACCTAATCACTAAGATATCAGTCACATGGTGGAGGGATAAACAATGGTGAGACTGCCCCCCCCCCCCCCCCCCGCTCCCAGTATTATTCCCCTTATACGAAGGCCAAATGCCACGGTAGGTCTCATGAGTTATAAATTATTATATTAACAAATCAGGTGTCTCCAAAATTCCTGTTTGGGCTGAATTGAGGCGAATGCCTCTATCAATAATGTACACTTTGGTGTAAAATAGTGTAATTTAACAAAACATTGCCTAATTTATTATTAAAATACACTGCCTACTTGCTGAATATATACTAAATGAATAGAAAACCAACAATCTTGTGTCATTGACAGTAAAAGAAATTAGTATAAGAACAATTATTGAAAAACACTGACTCCCATTCGCAGAGAATTCTTTGTTTATATATCTACTAGGTTGTACAAGTTAGTTCAACTAATGGTTTCAGCAATTAAAAAATGTA